>MU866332.1:0-45106 GCA_033296915.1 Triangularia setosa | reverse complement strand
AGTTCCTTTTTTTACCCCCCTCTCCGGGTTTGGGGCGTCTGTCTTTTACCCACGTTTGCCATTTTTCCTCCCCACATTTTTAAATTCCCTGGTGCATTCGCCCCCCCCCCCCCCCCCCCCCTTCGACACCTGCGCGATTCTGACATGTGGCAGTAGCACGTCTCTAGCGCTGTTGTGGTCTGGACGGCGGCCTAGACAGCAACACATTCACACTCTCCCGAGCATTGGCCGTGTTCCAAATGCTGTCCCTGCCGCCCTTCCGCCACTCATCACCGTGTATGCTCTCCCCGTTGCCTCTCGCCGATTCACCAAGAATGATGTCTAAGTCTCTTTTCTGCGAGGACAGCCAGTTCCGGACAAACCCTACCGGGTCGTTGGCCATCGAAGTGAAAAAGGTGTGCCTAGCTTTGGACTCGGCAAGGGCCTGGCAGACAGTTGCAAGCTGGTCGTCGAGGCGCGCAATTTCTTTCAGCATGCCAGCGTGCTGTGGGCTGTGCAAGAAGGAAAGGTACTTGGCGCGCATGGGGTCGTCCACCGCGACGGTTACGTCGTAAATGGTAGGCATGGGGTTCTTGTGAAACTCCTCGTCGACGCGGATGGTATAAGGAAGTTTGATGGGGGGCAATGGGCGCAGGTGGGGTGTAATGTAGTCGGGAAGCTGACCAATGGTGCCCATGTCGCGGCCGATGAGCTTTTTAAGATAATCGTCGCACCGGAAGTTGCGAGTCTCTTCATCCTCCTGCAAGTTGAAAAGCTTGATGTATTCGTAGACGGCCAAGGTCGCTTCCTTCAGAGTGGCATCTGTCTCATCGATAATGTCGGCCAGTTCCGGGCTCACCGCAAAGCGCTCAGGTTCTTCGTGTCTGAACAGGTTGATGGTGATGTTCATATTTTCATCTCCGGGCCGCTTGAACGCAAACTCGTCAAAATCGGCAATCGCGGGGAGATTCTGGGCGCCTGAGGGTGTCTTGTCTGGCTTCTTCCACTCAACAATGGTCTCGTTTCCTTGAGTCCCAGGTTTCGGGCGGTCAGGCTCGACCGTCAGGGCCTTGAAAAAGTGCGCGAATCTGGTCCGCTGCCCGGGCTTAGCAGGGGCAGGTTTTTGTTGCGGTTTGTCGTCGGTATCCATCTTGTCGCCGTCGGCTTCCTGTCCAGCGTCATCCTCGTTGTTGCTCTTGTCCTTTTCCAAATCGAGCGAGTCATCAAGTAATCGAGCTTCGATTGTGACGCGGTAGGTGGCTTCCGAAGTGGAGGAAAAGTCAAAGCTGTCGATGTTGGCTGCATTTGTCTGCCAGTACTGATCCTCGACCGTATTGGTAATCCAAATTCGTAGTTTCCGGTAGTGCTGTATTGAAATTGGGCCATTAGCTGTCTTGTTTCGTGCTGAGTCAAAACTGGCAAGACCTACCTTGGTGTTACGGGCCAGCGTGTCCATAATATCCAACTTCTTGCGCGTCATGGTAGCATCAAGCCGACGTTCAAAGTCGCGCAACTTCTTGTAGGCAACTGCCAGGTCGGGGCCGCCCACGAGCAGCTCGTCGATGCCATCGGGGAGGTTCTTGTCAGTGGGCTTGCGGCTTCTGATCTTGGCACGTTGATTGGCCTGTTGAGCTTGGTAATGTTGCTGGTTGATTTGCGCCGCCGTCATAGGCACCTGGGGATGAGGGCCGGCCGACATCATGGGGCCTGTATATTGAAGCAAGGGGTTAGATATTGGGGATAATGATAGTTTGCAATGTGCTGATCGCAGAATTCAATATGTGTATAGGCAAGCAAACAGTGCGAAATGTGTACAGAGCTGAGACTGTTGCACTGGAGAAGCGATGATGGGCGAGAAGTAGAGAAAGAAACCTAAATGTCAAGCTCCACCATGCCAATGGTCGGGGACTCTCGAAGAGCCAGGGCCAACCCAAGCAGGCTCAAGGCAAAAAGCGGAGCGGGTTGGGGAGGGAGGGGCCGGGGGTGGTCATAGAGTCATGCCCGACATGACATGTGTCGATGGGAAGGAATTGAGATGAAGGCGATCTTTGATGGATGGATGTCACTGCCTTATCTGTAGTGAGGAAGTCACTTACCGATGCCGCCTCGGCGGTGCGAAGCTCCTGACCTCGGGGGTGCATGAGCGCCGGGATGTCCACCGTGGGTGCCATGGCCGTGAGGTCCTCCGTGAGGTCCATGACCATGGGGGGTGGCGTACGGACGGAACTGCGGCTGGGACTGCATTGGGTCGATTGGCGCTTGCTTAGTCTGAAGTGTAATGACGCTATCGTCCGACAGAGATGGGCGATTGCACGTTGCGTTGAATGGTGGATGCAGGCGCGTCAATCGCGTCGTTGCTCTCTCCAACAGTCTGGTGGAGTTTGTGGTGTGGAAAAATCGCTGGCGTTCCTGGCTTGGCTGTGCCAGAGACCCACATTTTTCTTGGCATTGATTGCAACAGTCCATGATGTGGCTGGTTTAGGCGCTACAAAATATGTCTTCGATGCTCGAGTTTACAGTAGAAGCTCTTCATTAATTCGTACCGCCTTTGAGCCCTCGTTATAGCTATCACGATGCATCAACACCCCAGAGACAGAGACAACCAAGGCTCTTGGCTTAGGCTCTTTTCTATAAATCAAAACAATTTTCCCCATCGATTCCAATACAGTTCATTATCAAAAATCACAGACAGGCGAGAGGGTTATGCTCCAAGGTAACCCTGCGCCACGCTACCAAAATGCCTATTAAAGGTGTGTAGTACGAGTAGTAGTAATAATAATGTAATGCCCCCCCTTTCAGCCATCTAGTGATCTTTCCTCTCTTCTCTTTCGTTGTTCTCTTCCTGCCCTCCCATTCCATTGGACAATGCTATAATCCAAGCCCCATGCCATCAACCACCAAGACCCGAGGTGCATTGCATCCACAAGAATCGGTGAGAAACATCCCTCCTCTTAGTTCACAACCCGCTGCTGTGCTTTTTGCTTCCTACGTGGCGTCCTGTTTTGTCTTGACGGCAGTTGGAACTAGAAAGCTGCCCCTAGCCCATTCTTCGACTGCCGCTTGCTGAACCGGTTGCGCTTCACGTTTGTCGGATCTTCCAAGCTGCCTTGGCTCTTGCTGAGCTGGTTGCGGCCGGACCTGTCGCTGATGCTGTACCCCTCTGGGAAAGTCGCTCTTCCACCCATGGTGCTTGCCGGGCTGGACATTGAGGAGGACATGTCACCAAATCCATTTTCGCTGCTCAGGTTTTGCGAGAGGGCAAGGTCCTTTGCCCGCTGAAGTGAGTCAATCCAATCGTCTACCGAAAATTTGGCCCCCTCACTCTGTGACGACTTGGGCTCCTCAAACTGGTAATGTATACCGTTCTGGTATCGTTGTTAGCACACGAAAATATCAAAGCGAAAGATATCTGGCGACTTACCGTGTCAACACACCAAACCATCTGCCCTTTGGCGTCCAACTGACTTCTCCACGCACAGTCTGGCGCTAGGAGCGAGATCTCCTGTTTCGACCGCTTTTCTTCACCACCAGCCGGGCAGAGCACAATGCGTCCGCTCGACGTAATCATCACGAGTCGCTGACGTTTCTTGGTTGTGCTGCCACCAAAGAAGCGAGACAGCTTTTTGTGACCATCACCTTCGCCTCTCCCATGAGGGCTGTTTGGAATCGGGGATGATATCACCATCAAGTCACCTAATTTCAATATCCGTTCGTTATTCCTAGTCAGAACTGGCGACCATTCAATATCAAGCTGCGTTGGTGGTGGTAACTCGGTTATAATCCTGGTCGGTCTCTGACTATTCAATTGCCCCTGAGGGCTTCGAGATTGGGCGGACTGCTGCTTCTGGGGGCTCGAACCTATCCCGCCATTCAGACTGATAATGTTGGGCTCCTGGGTAGGTGGCACATACGGCCTCAAGCGTGGGGCTTTCATCCTCCATAGCTCCTTGCCGAATTGCTGTCCGTCAAAAAACTCGTGGTTCTTGATATGTTCCACCGTGAGGCGCCGGTGAGGATCGAGAACCAGGCATCTCTCTACCAGATCGCGTGCGGCAGGTGGGAACCCAGGGGGAAATTCGTAGTCCAAGGCGACGATCCTTTGAAACGTCAAATACTCAGTAGCGCCCTTGAAAGGCGGTCGGCCCACGAGAAGCTGGTAGATGATGCACCCGAATGCCCATAAATCACTGGGCTTCCCTGCAGACTTATCTGTCAAGAGCTCGGGGCTCACATACTCTGCCGTGCCCACAAAAGAGGTGGCCTTCTGCCCATCCGACATGCCACCTTGGGTAGGGTCTTCTGGCGGCCTGGGTTCGCGGGGGTCTGGTAAGAGCTTGGCGGTGCCGAAGTCGGTGATTTTCACATGCATTTGATCATCGAGTAGCACATTCTCGGGCTTGAGGTCGCGGTGAATGACACCCCTCGAGTGCATGTAAGCGATGGCATCCAGAATCTGTGCGCCGTAAAATCTTGTGCACTCCACGTCAAAGGTTCCCGTCTTCTTCAGGACGCCCAATAGTTCTCCCCCATTGCACAGATCCAGAACATAGTAGAGCGACGCCTCGTCCTGAAACGTGTAGTAAAGCCGAACGATACCCGGGTGGTCAGTCAGCCGGTTGAGCGTGTTCTTTTCAATGTTGACATATTTGATCTTTTTCTCCTTGATGATGTGCTTCTTCTCTAGCACCTTGATGGCGTACTCTCGCAGGGTTTGGCGATCGGTGGCAAAGTAGACGGTACTGTAGGAGCCCTCGCCAAGTATCCTCCCAAACGAGAAGTCTCTAACTCCTTTCTTGACAGACTTGATCACCGTCCTTCCCTCAGCGTCAACCTCTCGTCTGAGACTGACTGCTGCGCCTTTGTCTTTCCACTCCTCACTGCTAGCCATTGGCGGCATGTCCTGCACATAACTCCCGGGTGGCGCATGGGGAATGCCCGCGATGGGAGCGTACCCGGTACCACCCATGCCCTTGGAGCTCCTCCTAGGGGGCATCATACCGTTCCCACCGTTTCCAGCCTGGCTGGGGCTTAGGTTCGGGCGCTGGGAACGACTTGGCTCGCGTGATGGAATATAAGCTGGGTTGTGCTGGTCGGATCTGGGCTCGTTCTTCGTGCCGTACGTGGAGGATCGGGATGGCTCATTCCTCAAGTCAGTATAGGGTGTCGCTTGCTGGTCTAGTCCATACCCGGACCCAGCCTCAGGTGACACAGCTGGACCTCCCATGACACTAGGACCTGGCGACCGTCCTCCATTTGGAGACTGATAGGCTGCATATCTGTCCCCCAGATATGGATCGCTGGAGGCAGCTGAGTTGGTAAGCCCTCTGGCCGCGTTCAGATTATTCTGCGCGGTCTTGAGAATGGCAGCAGCAGACTCGTACGTGTGCGGTGGTCGGGATGGCGAGTTCCTGGCTGTCGTCTGGTAGTCGAGTGCGTCAAGCGGAGTGCGAGGAGGTGTAGCCTCTGCGGTGTCCGGAGTTATGGGGTTTGGCTGTGGTGGTAATTGTTGTTGTTGTTGTTGTTGTTGTTGTTGTTGTGGTTGTTGTTGTGGTTGTTGTTGCTGCTGGTGCTGCTGTGGCTGTTGCTGCTGGTAGTTGTATTCTTGCTGCTGGGACTCGGTGGAATCATGGGGATCGTTCGATGCGTCCCGTGAGGGGTTTGGAGAATCATCGGGATTGGCAATCCGGAGACCGCCCAGGGCCCGAGACAAACTCAGATCACCATTCATCTTGTGTGCGGGATGGGGTCCCCGATGGACACAGAGGCGACGTCACCGGAACGGAAGAGAATAAGGAGCGGGCGGGCAGCGGTGGGGGTTGTGGTGGTGGGCGAGCGACGACGTAGGATTGCTGGAGGCGGGCATGCGGTCGGGTCAAGCCGCGAGAGGTAACGCAAGTGTGCCGCAAGGCGGCGAATAAAAAGTAGATTTTGTAATATCGACAACGCGGCCTGTTGGCCGTGGATTATCTGCGTGTCTCGCTCGTATCGAGATGGAGTGATGGAGACGCCTCGCGCCTCTTTGCTGGGCTGACTGGGCTTGCTGGGCGTGATGGACCCAGCTTCCGCTGCCAAATCCAAGATCCCGGCCCGTCAAATTACCGAGTGTTGGGCATCTAATGCGCTGGCCGTTGGCTTGCAGCCCCGGAGAGCGGGCACTGAGGCGGGGATTTCCTCCGATGAAGAAAACGGCGTTGGTCTGGGAGCTTTCCGGCTGTCCGTACCGGTGCAGTTCTTGAAAGTGCAATCCCTAGACCGAGGGCGGTGATGATGTCTGCTGAAAATGAGACGCTCCTCGATGGCTGGCTCGGTGGACTCGGCCTCATCAGCCGGGGCCTGGGAGTTCAGGTACGGTGCGTGGGCGCCCCTTTTGTGGCTCTGACTAGGATGTGATACTTTGATGCCTATCTTAGGGGTCCAAACAAGATGCTATGCATGTTCCAGCGTAGGGGGAATCCGGTGTGTAACAATTGAAATCAACACTTCTTAGTCCTAGAACCAACTTCCGTGTGATTTTACAAGCAAACACAGCAACTAATCATGTCTGCTGCATGTTTAAGCACTATATCGAGTCAAGAGCGAGATGGTGTGAGATGTAGCTTTCACTAGTGTGCTTATATCCTTAAAACATTTTTGGTGTCGCCAAAGCTCGGATATTCGCTGCACGAGACCACCAGCATTCGTCACCAGTCAATGCGGCTGGCAAACTGTTGGTTCTGGGGCCGAAATCTTCATGTCAAAAAGTTTAGAATTTATGAGATATGGTTGGCACGAGGTCCTAGATTGATGGTAACATCAAAACCGCCATTATATGGAAAAAAGGAGTTCAGTTAACTGAACAATCTGTTGTTTGGTTACCCATAACAGCTGGCTAAACAAACCTGGAAGGCATCACTTGTGTGGTTTGGATGAAGGTTGGCCTCTTTTTGAGATGCAACACTTCTAGGTTACTAGACTTGGACTGACTTTTCCATTTAGCGTCATGTTTGGAGATTGAAGACCGCCTGCCAGGCTAGCGCCTCTTCACTCAATACGCTCGTGAAACTTCCTACATTGCATGTCTGTAGCATCGCTCCTTCCCTTTATGCTTTCAGAGCAACCGCCACCAGCGTGAACTGCTTGCCAACAGTGATTTGGCTTGCATTGAGATGTCGGCATGGCTTTTCACATGGCTCTTTCACTGTCTCCTGTTTGAGTCCAATCTTGGACTGACAAGAGGCTGGGATATTGTCGGTTTAGATCTCCAACTCTTTAGCAGAAACTCCAGTGTCTTCGAATCAAGCCTACCACAATGCTACTGCGTCTTCGTCCAACTACGATCTCTCTGACCATGGTCGAGGTTGAGGAGCTCGATCAGCGTCTCCAAGAGAGGAAACACCACCGCCAATTCCTGAACTATCTTACAAGACGAGGGGATGCATCCGAGATACCAGAATTTGTTCCAAACATGCCCTCGGGTTCCTCTGCCAAAGCACGCGGAAAGCAAGCACAGATTGACCAGAATATTCGGTTCATGTCCTCCAGCAACAGACCAGAGCCCGAGCGTTCCACAGACTCGGAGCCGCCCAGTTCAGCCAATGCTCAGCGAGACCAAGGAGCAATGTTCACGCTCCCAGACCGCAGCAGAAGAGTTGATCCTCAGCGCAGGCCTAATATCAAGGACGATCACCAACCTGAACTTGACGGACATCCGCCTTCTCCGCCTCATCAGCCAGTACAATCGACCCCCAGACGTGATCTAGTAGCTGAGCACCACACTGTCGATCCATATCCGTCCCCTTCAAGAGATCCTCCTGGCCCATCATCGACCTCAGCCACGGGTGTCCATATCGACCGTCTACCACCACCTGGTGGAGAGCAAAGCTCAGAACGAACGCCGGCATCCTCGTCCCGTCGAAGAACCTTCAGACGGCTGGTAGAGCCAGCAGTCCGGCCTTCGTCTCCCGCTGACCACGGCTCTGGTTCTACTCCAGCCACAGAAAGGGCTGCCGAAGTACGGCATGTTCTTGTCTGTCATACTGTTCGGCCTTGCTGACCACACATCCCAGACTCTAGGACCGTTGGATGGTGCAGATAGAAGACAAAACAATCCGGGTCCTTCGATGAGTCCCCCTCCCCGGCCGAGTACGACGGTTCCTCACCATCGGGTAAGGTTCTATCAAATGCCGTGAACTTGAGATCCACTGCTGACTTGTATCAGATCCGACCCTGGAATAGAATTTCTGGTGAACCTACGACGCCGCGTCGCCAAGTTTCTCCCCCACCGTTTGAAATCTACGACGATTCCTTGCCGCCCTCAGCACAACCCCAAACACCCCAGAATTTGCCTGAAGCACAGCACCAGAGCCGATTGCGTGGCTCTTACACGGTTCCAACTCGCCGTGGCACATCCCCGGGACTTGAACCGCGATCGTGGTTCAGACGACGGAGACGTGAGCGTGATGGGGGAATCCCAAGTCCACCAGGATTGCAGACGCCGGGCATGAGGGGGTTGTATGGTGGTCTTGAGAATACAGATGACATGACGTTGTTTGAACAGGCCATTCGGCGGACCATGCATCATATGGATGGAACTCCAGGCCCGAGCACGTAGCGTGCTTCATTTATCTAAGCTGGTCGGAGAGGATGACTGGGGGAGACCGTGGTTGTAGGATACCAATTCTAGCAACTCGAGAACGTCAGTATTCTTAGTGCTACCTTGGTCACTGTTCTTGTATGTAGTTGGGTTTTATGTTTCTAGCCAAGACCAGACTAGTATGTTAGATATCGACAGTATCACTATTACCATAGGAACATAATAGAAACACTGGGTCTGATTTTTATCTGGTCTTTGGTATTTTCCGCGCCAACAGCGGCCTCTGCGTTTCGTTTGTTTCACCACGGCTGATCGTTCCATTTTGGGACAGTGCTCAGTATTACGTCCCGTTCATAAAGTGCATAAATTGATGCTGCATCCTGAATACAGCCAATGGCTGGGTGCTGCAGGGTAAGCAGACAAGATCGAGACGACACCGGATGGTCACACGGTTGTGGTCCTCTCTCCGGTTGTTCTGGGTGGTTGGTGGCACGTGATAACAGGTGTGGACGAGAAAGTGGGGGTTAGCCTAGCAATCAGGGCTTGTTTCACGAGTGGTGATTGGTGTCTTGGCCCATGGGAGTGTCTTCAGAACCAGGACCTGGGGCGTGTAACTCTAGGCGAGGATTTGGAGGTCCGGGCGGTGCTCGGGACTGACCAGAAGACGACGAATCTGCCGGGCTCGCCCGGGCGAGAAGCAGCTTGGACCACCCGAGAGCGGGGGCAGTCAGCGGGGGCGGAACAACCAAGGGGCAACAACCGATCTAACCGCATTCGGGCCAGCTATCTTCCGCCGCCGCCCGCGTGTTGAAAACGATTTTCATCCAATCATAAGAGCCAGAGTGGGTCAGACCCGCACTTTGGGGGCCGGCCAATGGGATGTTACAAAGCCCTTTCTCTTGCGGCGCATCCACCCACTGCTGCAAGCTCCGATGCCTTTTTGTCTGCCTCGCAGGTCGAGCATGTCTCACGCTGCCCTCTTCTGCTTCTTCTTCCCCCAGATCTGACCTTGCGCCTGCTTCCTTCTCTCCTTCCCTTCTTTTCTCTTCCTTCCCAACTTCCTCACACACATATATTTGTGATCCCCCTCCTCTCATTCTTCTCACTTTGACTTGACCACCTCCCGACCTTCCTAACCCACGTCAACCACGCCGTCGCCTTGCACTTACACACGGCTCCCACGTTCTCGTCGTCGCGTGCCCGGCTTCCACCTTGCCGGCCACCCTCACCCGTGCATCTTTTCGACCACTCCACCTTGTTTCCAACGTCCCCAACACCTCACCTTTGGTCAATTCCATCAATTTCTTGGGTTGGGATATCCTAACCTTGCCTCTTTCTGGCCAATTGTCTTACACACCCCGGCCAACCTCATCGTCGCTACCTTGGCCTCTCTACATCGAATCCTTTCACCACCTGTCCCTTGACAGCTGCTCCTAACATCACAGCACCCTGCACCTGCACCTGAGACGCGCTTGATCTGACCAGTGTCACTTCATTCGCATCACTCGCATTTCTCACACTCATCCTCTAGTGATCCAGTAGATTCCCAAGATGCCGTCTTTCGATCGCGTCTACGGTTCATCGCCGGTTCTCGCCATGCCACCACAGGCAGTTCATCAGGGTTCGCTCGGAAAGTCTTTGCTCCAACAACACCAAGCCATGTCACTCAACAATGCCTATTTCGCTCGCTGCCCGTCTTCAGTTGCCGGTCGCAAGAGATCCAGAGATGAGGCAGCTGTCAACCTCGACCCCCCTGAAAAAGTCGTGGAGGCTCCCGTTATCAAAACGCCAGAAGAGGAATATGTCTATGGCCCCGGCATGATGCTCATCAAAAAGAACGCCACCTACGTTGCAGACGCCAGCAGTCAGTCCGGCACTTGGGTGGAGGAACAGGCTGCCAAAGAAGAAGCGCGCAAGATGGAAGCCGCGGTCCTTGCTCAGCAGCAACTGGCTCAGTCTCGGCCCTCTCTCAGAAGTCACAAATCTCAGCGTCTTGCAGTGAGCTGCGACGACAGCTCGCCTACCAGACGGTCCATTCCTAACCGTGCTTCCTCCAGCCCCTTGCTAGGCTCGTCCGACTCCCTTGCGCAGCCTGTTGTGGATGACTTCACTCTTCATCTTGGCATTGGCTGGAGTCGGATCAGCGACGACGAACATATTCAAGCTGCTGCTCGCGGCTGGGCTCGCTTTATTCAGAACCACTACCCTGTCACCAACGCCAAGATTCTTCTTCAAAGCCGCGGCCTTCAATCATACTTGGTCGAAGCCTCTGAAGGCTACTTTCTATTCGCCGAAAACCTTCGCCAGGGACGTCTTGTCAGCACCACTGCTGATCGTGCTCTTCAAAATCTCAGGACAACACCGCCTGTCTTTGATGGCCCGGCTACCATGGAAGCCTCTGAATCACCCAGGCCTCTGCAGCCCACCTCTTTTGCGACGCACATCACCCCTGTCACCTCGGTCGAGATTGACATGAACTAAACACATATTTGCGATTTATGGTCTTTTGGCGTTGTGGGTTGGGACTCTTTTCGACGCACCTTCGGGTTAAGTGTCGCGTGGTTGGCATGGCGTTAAATCTGGCAGCACCGATGCGATTTTCCCCACCATATTACGGTTTCTTCATCTGATTTATCCAAGGGTTTTTGGGGTTCAAAAGGTAATCGGGGATTTCAAAGGCAATTTTCAATTCGGCCATGTGTTTTTTAACCAATGAAGTGTATTACTAGCAAGCAATCAAATTGCTCTCAACAATTACTCTGCTTTGTGATGAATATGATTGGTTGGACTGTGGAAATGTGAATGAATCTTTGAGGCTCTTGAAGCCCGAGTCATGTTTTTGACGAGACCGAATGGTTCAGGCGAGAATATGTCAGTTTTGGTTGATTGATGTGTGGTGCCATCCCTTCTTTGGTATGTGGACATCTGGCCGACAGCTGATGGCAATTGAAGGCTCTCTGGTCCTAGAGTCAACGGCCAAGTCCAGAGACAAATTATTGAGATGACAAACGCTGGTTTTGAACACAACCTCGTCTCTACTTATCTTTGTCCTACCACTATTTCAGCTCCGTTCCGAATGTATAGAATGTATGATGGTTCCGGAATCGGGAGTCAGGTGAGTGAGCCCAGCAGGTTTGCTCCCACACCCCCGACTAACTCTTTACCATCCACCGAAACGGGAATATGGTAGAAGTGGTGGAATTGGAAACACAAAAGGCGGCCAAGCAAACTTCTAAGGCGTACTCTACTAAGCAAGGAGAACGCATCCAATCGAGGTCAAGCTCCCGAGGAAGGCCACAAACATATCTGCGGGCGGTGGACACGACAAAGAGTAAAACGCGGGGATGGCGCGGTCTGCATGATATGCGGACTTGCAGCAGAAAGACGTGCATTACCTATCTGGTGCCTACCTACCTGGGTGTCGACGTGAGGTAAACAACAACAAGAGCCTGTTGGTTTTTCTTTGTTTCATCTTTTTTTCCCCCGTCTCCTATTTCATTGCGCAAACATTTGCTTCCTCTATGGTTATCTTGGACCAATCCCTTTCGCGACAAGAGACCAAGGGCAGTCAACCTAGGCCAGGTCGGCCGTCACCTCACCACCAATCGCTTGGCTTGCCTTGGGGTCGGCAGAAGACCTAGAGCTGTCCACTCACCCATTGCCCTGGTAGTGGCGAAACCCGGAGCCCTGCGAGCAGCTCTGCTCTTCCACTCTTCCTTCTTGGTTTCGCTCGCCGTCGACAACCAGGGCGGGACTAGTGGGCTGGACAAGCAGAACAAGAAACACCGCCTCGCAACCTTGCCGTCGCCTCTGCCTTGGCTTGCAGAGTCCACAGAGTCACAAGCTCAGGGAGATACTACCTGGGCACGTCCCTTGTTCTTTATTCCTCCTCGCGAAATCGTCAACAAGGGATCAGATTACCTGCTTTTTACCTTCCCCTCCTCCCCATTTGCATTGTTTGTTTTGTTTTTGATTTTCCTTGTAGCATTCACCTCACCTTGCGTGTGCGCGCCAAACAACACTGCCCGCTACTTGCAGCCTCGACCCCTCTTGGTGTGACCTCTTTCCAAGCTTGTCGGCCAGGTGCCAGCTGTCAGAGGAGCTCACGCCAACAGCAGTGGCATCGTGAGACGGAGGCAGCCGGGGGAGCAAGGTCAGAAGGATACTAGTCGGAAAGCATTTTATTATCGTCGCACGAGGTATATCAACAGACTGAGCAAGAGGAAGAGGGGGGAAACAACAGACACCCGGGATTTTGGCACAGCACCGCCAGCATTCATGGTGTCGCATCACGGCGATGGGCCGACCTCTCTGGCACTGCGGGGGACGTCATCCGCTGTCGAAGCAGGCGACAGAAGGAGAGAAAGCAGCGCCCGGGCGGCAGCTTCACATGTCTCGTCGCGCTCGAGGCGCTACAATCGGTCTCATGCCGGTGGCACCTCTTTCGTACCGCAGAATGAATTCCCCGTCTTCAGTCACAGCGGCGATGTCGAAATCCTTGTGCGTGTCGCATCCGGCCACGAGAACCGATACCTACTTCACCGACACACTCTGACCCGATGCTCTGGCTTCTTCGAGGCCAGCACCAGTAACGAATGGTCACGCGCTCAGACAGTTCCCGAGAACACACCTCCGTCATTACCGCCACCACCAACCGCCGGCGCAATCGAGGGTGTCAAGCCAGCAGGAGCGTCACAACAAGGTGGTCAGTTGACAAGGATAGAGGACCAAGGGATTGTGGGGAGTCATGATGGGGATGCGGTTAGCAAACCGCCATCCACCTCGCTGACGCCGGCGAAGAAGAGATGGAGATATGAACTGGACTTTGGGTCAGGAGGCGACGATATTCCCATGCTGGTGCAAAAGGAACAACGCGGGCCACCCCCGACGGCCAATTCGCTTTTTGGCGGGCCACCACCATCACACTCGTCCAGCAGGCACCACAGCAGCAAATCAACGTCTCACTCCTTCTTCCGATCAGTCGCCAACCTAAGTCTGTCTTCGTCCAGCAATCACGGGCCATCACTCCCACCACCAACCCCCGCCGAAGAGGACCTCCTCCGCGACTACGATAACCTGTTCAGAATCATGTACAACTATGCCCCGACCCTCGACCCGATCAACATAGCGGATGCCTATATCCAATGCAAATCATTACTCAACCTCGCCGACCAATACGACGCCCTCGCCGTCGTCGGCCCCCGAGTCGACCATCACATGCTGCAATTCCAGTCCCGACTCTGGAAGCAAATAGCCAAATACCCCATCTCCTACCTCCGGTTAGGCTACCTCGCCCGCTCAAAAGTCATCTTCCAAGAGGCCCTGGTCCACGTCGTAGGCCAGTGGCCAGCCGGCGAGCGGTCCATCCGCGCAGCTTTCCCAGAGTCGGTAATAGATATAATTGAAGATAAGGTCGACGAGCTGGAGGAAACCGTCTCTCGGATCGAAGCGAGATTGTTCCGGCTGACTCTGACCAACCGCTCATCCGGGGAGAGGGTGTCCCCCGCGACGAACTACCTCGACTGGTTAGCCGTGAGTTTGTTCAGAACCTGGCTAGCAGATAACACCACCCCTCCGCCACCACCCCCTCCCCCTCCACCAGAACGAACAGGTCGATCCTCCCGGGCTGCCATCACAAATGGCAATTCTGGGAGCAGCGGTCGGCATCGGAACAACTCCAGCTCCTCGTCCTCTTCGAGCGCAGCGGGTGCTTTAGTCCCTTCTAATCCTAGTAACGCCAATGGGGCACAGCGAAACGTCCATTTTCACCCACCACCGCCTTCCCTCCCGCCTTTGGCTACGCTTGGTAGGACTTATCGCATATTAGGGTCAAGCCAGAATGAGAAGGGGTACTTGACTCATGACGAGTGCAAGCGGTTTTTGAAACTCACGCCGGATTTATACTCGAGGGATAACCTCAGACGATTCGAAAAGAAGATCGATGAGCTCAAGGCTATGGCGCGGGAGGTGGTGAGGCCGCTGATGGGGAGCGGGCTGGAGTTGGAGCTGCAGGGGGGAGGGGCGGTAGGGTATTTGACGTGCACGAGGGTAGGGGAGAGGGATTTACCCTGGGTTGGTGGCGGGTTGGTGAGGTATGATTAAATACCATCATGAGAAAGGAGAATAGAAGGATCGGGGGGAGCGGGGAGAAACAACGGGCCTGGTGCCCTGTGTGATGGACTGGCACAAGGGAGAGATTGTGGTATAGGAAAAGAATGGAAGAGATGAAGAGATGTATGTGGCATATGACTGTAACGAGTTTTCGGATGGGTTTGGGGGGGGGGGGAGGATATATTTGATTTTTGTTAGCTAGCTGGGTTTTGTTTGGTTTGTTCATTCATTGTTGAGGATACCCTATTTTCTGTTGTTGTTATTGGTTTTTATGGATAAGGAGTACTAGCATTGGTTTTATCTTTATATATATATATGGGAAGTCAATAGCATATGCTTTGCTTTGCTTGTGCGGTTTTCTGCCTAGCATAAAGTTACTGTTTGACACCATCATCAGCACAGATAGGTGGCTTAAAGCTCAAACAGCGATAGAAAAACATGGTTTGTTTTTGCTTTCTATATATTAGAACGACAAACTAGGAACATCTCTGCTTTTGGTGTTTTTCTTCTTCATTTTCATACCGCCAAGCCCAGTTTGTTGTCTGCTTCCACAGATGCAACGCTGGGCCGAAGACTGTCATCTCGGTGGCTCAAACAGTGCACTTTAACGGGTTCATCTCGAATAAGCCTTCTGGGCTGGCCTGGCGTAGGAGAAAGAGACTGCCAGACACGACTAGACACAGCCACATGCCCGACTGTCCAGTGAAATCGCAGGACAATGTTCCATGGGCCAAGCACATCTGGCCACACACAAGACTTGCCACATGATCGATTAGAAACTTCAAACGGGAAGAAAAAGCTGGAACAAATGATCAATTCTTTCGCTAGATTGGCAATAAAATGTACCTCACCATCAAACCTCCTCTCTCATTGTTAAATTTCTCCGAGGAAGTCTGCAGGCGAGAGCACCATGACCCCTTCTAAAGGTCAGATGCTGGGTTTGTTCTTCGCCAATTGTTTACCTCGAAAGCCGTGAGAAATACCGTGCTAACGAGGAGATAATATGGCGGACATGTTTCTTCACTCTCATCATTTTTCTACATTACTTACCAGTGTGTCAAGACATCCCGATCTAACATGACCGTCAGTCTTGGCTTACAAATCTGGAAGGATTGGTCACAACGAAATCGAGGCAATGCTGTGCAAGCCTCTTCAGTCTTCAAATGCAAAAACAAGAGAGAGCTGTGGCTTCGGGATGAACCTCCCATGGAACAATAATCACATGATCTTGACGACAGTGAAAATTGGCCATTGAGAACAAAATGTCTCGATTCGTTGATTCTGTCTCTCTCTCTCCCTCACGCTGTGAGGTGGTGTCACCTAGATCTGTCCCTTTGTTTGTTCCCCGTCCTAAGATATCCGTAATTTGCAAGCAACCAATTGACGCCAGAAGCTGACCGAGATTGTCGAGAGAAAAGGGGGTATCGAATCTCGACCAGCCGAATCGAGTTTTGTCATTATTTTTGTTTTTATTCAAGGCTTGTTGTCACCGCTTAAGCAGTGGCAGCGGCCTTGGGCTTGGAAGCCTCACGGCCGGCCTTAATGCGCTCAAGGATGGCCTCACGGTCCTTGTCGAGCTTGAGCTTGGTGATGACGACGTTGGAGGGGTGGATGCCGAGGGGGACGGCGGCACCGGTGGCCTTCTCGCGGACGACGCGCTCGACATGGATGACGTACTTGAGGCGGTAGACCGAGGTGACCTTGCCCTCCTTGTCCTTCTGGGAGCCGCGAACGATGGTGACCTCGTCGTCCTTGCGGATGGGGATGCTGCGGACCTGTGGCAATTGTCAACACCCGATGTTTCGATTGCGGAAAGTCGCCAAATCATACGTTGTACTTCTCACGGAGCTCCTTGGAGAGGGGAGCGCTCATGATGTCGCGACGAACGCTGGAAGGCGCAGAGAAGTGAGCCTTGCGAGACTTGCGTCTCGAGGACGAAACGTCTGGAAATAATTTGTTAATCATCTTGCTGCTTTAATTGTCGGTTCAAAATAGATACTCACTGGTAGAAACCTTGGCCATTGTGACGGATCGTTGGGCGACTTGGACAAGGGGTTCAGTTGCTTGATTGATCACCGTGATCTTGACGGGGGAGAAAATAGAAAGGGCAAGCTTTTGTGGGTTTTTGTCAAAATTTTGGCGAGCCCTTGTGTGCGGGTTTTGCTGACCGCCTGCTGGAACGGGACTGACGGGCGGCAGAATTCCGGAGCTGTGGGTGGGGCCAGCTGCTCTAAAAATGGGGCATTCGAGGCCAACCGTTAGCGACTCTACACGCTGCTGCCATCGAGAAGAACGACTGGATAGATGGGTCAGGTTGCAAAAGATGAAGGCAAAGATAATGAGCATGGGTATCAGACTTACGATTCCAAGGGAGTTACCCAAGCGCTCTAAATCCCCACCTTTTCGACCCTTTTACAGCCAGCCGATGCCCTCATTCTCACCTCACAAACTACACTCCCATCTCATCAACCATTGCATCTTGGTAGGTATTCATCTTGAATTGTAATTGATTACTCCTTCCCACCCTTTTCAAGACACCTGAAAATATACCGCCAACTAGATATTCTAGCCCCTAGACACTATACCATCCTACATTGTACGACCATCCCTTATCCAGCTTCAACTACCCCTTTTTATAATATAAAAAACTCCATGTAAACCAACCAGCCCCTTCCTCCAGCCGCCATTCCGCAAGCCAAAAACCTGACGCCTCGCCATGCCATTTGTTGTAGTGCCCATTTCTAATCGAGAAAATACCGCCAATCCATGCCATGCAAAAAAAAAAGAAGAAAAAAGAAAAACCGAATGTAGTGAATAAAACATAACCTCCTTCAAAGAACCTTGCATTTTGTGCCCTGGGGTATATCCAAGCCAAACCAAGCAGCCAGCAGCAAGAGCAACAAAACAAACAGTATAAACACACCAGAAACAGACATTGATCTGTACAGGGTAGACTGCGCACACTCTTCTTCACATCACACGATCAAAAACAAGAGGACTACTGATCCTCAGCACTAGCCTCACTGATATCCGCAAACTCAACCCTCGTCCTCAGGGTGCTCCCTCTAAAAGGCGGCTGTCCCAGCCTTGACCTGATCCCGGGTATGGTCACAAGACTGCCATTCCCACCATACTCACTCCTCAACCCTCGTTCTAATGGACTCGGGAGAATAGCAGAGGGAGTGGTGGTGGGTCGATAACCCAACGGCCGGAGAGTGCTGGTTCTTCTTGTGGGCGTGCTCATGAAGCCTGGATCATTAGTTTCTGTGTCAGGCAAGAAACTTGTTTCGTCGAATTCGAGCATTGGGCCAAGGTTTCTGGAGCGAGTGGAGAAGCGAGCGGAGGGAGGTGGGTTGCGGCCGAGTTGGGAGACGGTTGGGACCCGGGGTGTTTCAGGGTAGCTAGGCCGGGAGAAACGGGTGCGGTCGGGAAGGGTACTGGTGTTGACGATGGCAAGTTGGCTGGCTGTGAAATCGGCTGGGCCCAGAATGTCATCTCCACTGGCCTGGGCACGACCCCTGGTGCTGCGGCGGGACATGATGCTGGCTCTTGGATCGAACTGCGTCACTTCAGGATTGGCTTGCTGCTGCCAGTCATCCAGAATCTGACTACACCAACGCTTGTCGTTCCTGTCCTGGACCGTCAGAGCCATTTGGTTTTTGCTTGTCTGCTGCAGGGCCTCAAACTCCCAGGCCTGCCAACATTGACCAAGAGTCTTGTCCTCGTCGTAGTTGATGGCATACTCAGAATTTGCCTGAGCTTCGTGCAACTCCTCTATCCAATGGTTGCAATAGACCTCCAACTCGGCATCTACGGCAACATCCTGCATATCTGACGCTGTCCTCGCAACTTCGACCCAGTGGTTGAGCTGACCATTGATATCTTCACTCTCGTAGTGAATATTCGTGTCGTGAGCATATCGGCCATTGTCCACATGGTCACCAGCAAAATGAAACCACCACTCCAGACAAGAACTCGCAAGCTGGACCTTGTAATCGCGTCGAAACTGCCGCAACGAACTCATCAACCTTTCCCTCCGCTTCTTCTCCGTGATGAGCGGCCACTTGTCCAGCGTGCCAATCACACGGAAGCGCTTGACCATGACATCAGCCTGTCTCCCAGCTCGGCGATCCCTCTCGTTGATAGCCCAGTGGTAATCTAGCCAGTGATCCACAATCGGTCTGCAAGTGCGGAAGATATTAACCACATCTGCATTCCGTCGATGCTTCCAGGCCACCCCCACGTCCAGCGCCATCAACCACTCATCCACCACATCGCCCCAGACGTAGTAGTTATCCATGTTATAGGCTTTTCGTAGGTCAACGGCTCGTTCATTGCGCACCCTGTGAGTTGCAGCCTGCATACTCTTTAGAGTCCCCACCATCGTCAACTCCGTAATATACCGCCTAAAGAAAGCAAGGCGTTCTTTGTTGGCCCAATGCGACAGCACGTCGAACTTCGTAAAATTATCATCGCGTTCGGTGAAAATCTTGAGCTTCGTCATGTTCTCCCACTGCGTGAGAGGATCTCTGAGCAGAACCGCGTCAGCATCTTCGGCATCTT
This sequence comes from Triangularia setosa, assembly GCA_033296915.1. Classification (NCBI taxonomy): domain Eukaryota; kingdom Fungi; phylum Ascomycota; class Sordariomycetes; order Sordariales; family Podosporaceae; genus Triangularia; species Triangularia setosa. The sequence continues at coordinate 25,881 of MU866332.1, read as the reverse complement.
GAATAGCCCCTTGAAGGGCCGAATACCACGTATCTAAAACGTGATACCTTGTGTCTTCCTCGTCGGCATCTTGATACCATCTCAGAAGTTTATTGAGCCTTGCCTGCTCTTGCCAGTAAGCCATGGTCCTGCGGCATTCCTGTCTCAAGCCCTCGACTGCGGCTTCAGTGGCTGTGTCCTGGAGATCCAAGGTCTCTTCGTGCCAGATGCCGGTTGCCTCGTCCAGCACAAGTCTCTCATCCACGTCAATGGCTAACTCGTGGTGGTCCATAGCAACATTCGCCATAGCGAACCAGATACCCAGACTGGACCTGACGATCTGAATCGACCAGATGGTATCCGCAACACGCATCTTTTGGGTTTCCTGTATCATTCCCAGGCATTCCTTAATGAGCGCCTGCTGGTCCGTTTTGACCGCCACCCTATGGCGAACCTCGGAATGGAGGGTACTTTGGCTCCATTTTTGTAGCGCATGCATCAGGATAAAGTTGGTAACCTTGGCCTCGTCCTCGATAAGCTGCTGGCGCCAGGCTTCAAAGGCCTTCTTGCGCACCAGATGTCTTCGGGCTATCGCAGTCCGGTCGCGCTCGTCAAGGGCGAAGTCGTGCCAGTAGGCAAGCGTGTTGCGAACGGTGTAAATTTCGTAGACCCTTTTGGCGCGCTTTTCCATTCGCTCGGTATACTCCCGGTGCTCGACAAACGCTTGAATGTTGGCCTGTTCCTCCAGCAGGACCCAGTATTCATCTTTCCACACCTCGAGGACCTCATTCTTGATATCACGGTCGTCCACGTCTTCTGCTATGGCCAAGAGTTCACGGTTGGTATCCTGGGCAGTTCTGCTATAGTATTTCCATGTCTTCAGGGCATCCTTGAGAAGCGCCTCGTCCTCGGCCATCTTGAGCTGAGCCAATTTCGCCTCCAGGGCTTGAATATCCACGGCGGAACGATCTCCATAGGACAATGCGGAAGGTTCCTGCTGTCGGGGTTGGTCGTCGTCCTGAGTCGGAGCGGTCGAATCGCTGACATGTCGTACTCCGTTGATGATATCGTCGGATCGAGGCGAGTTGTGCACTGGCTCAGTATCCGCAATAGTGGAAGGGGATGCGGGCCGTTCTTTATTGATGCCATTTCCGGCAATGGTCGCATGTGGTCGGGTACTTCCGAAGCCACGCGCAAAACTGACTGCCTCTTTAATCGGGACATGCGTGCGAAAATGCGCTGGAATGTGCGGCCCGGCTTGTTTGGATCGCTGATTTTCTACCACATCTTCAGTCGCGTCTTCCAGCTCGTTATTGCCCGCTTGTTCGTTTTCCCGACGCCAATTTGTAATGCGCCGCAGGGCTTCCCTATTCCTCGTGGCTTCCCTCGTGGCCGGGCTCCTGTTGTTGAGATTTTCCTTTGTCTTTGCCTTGAGTACCGGCCGTGGGTCAGCGTGGACCACTCCCCCGTCTCTTCCCAAGCGGCTGAACGGGCGCGTTGATTCGTCGTCCGAATGGTGGCGCGCTGCCTCGTCCAGAAAAGATACTGAATGACTCCTAGGCCGCGATCGCGCGCGAACAGGCAGTTCGTAGGTCCCTTCATCCGACACAATGGTTCTATCACTTCGGCGCGAGACAGAGCTATGCCTGCGCCGCCTCTGCGGAGGCAACTGTTGTTGGCGATGGGTGGTGCCAAGCTCAAACTCGGCTGTCGTCTCTTCCTCGGTGAGGGGAAATGATCGAAGTGATTCGGGTCTGGTGGGTGGACTGCTCGGAACAAACTCAAGTTTAATGCCCATTCCTTCTAAGACGGTTCTAAACTTGTCGCTGAGCGTCTCCCCCGATCGCTGCCCCCCAATCTTAAAGATAAGGCGCGAGATGTGGGAGGGAGGGTCATCAGGATCGTAGCCATGGTTGGGGAGGATCTCCTCTGCCGCGCGGAAGAGGGCTTCTGTAGGTAGTTTGTCTCGTTCTGGTAGAGTAGGGAAGATGGACTCTCCCAATGCGACGATCTCGTGTATAAGCTCAATGTCTGAACCAAGTGATCAAAGTTAGCAAGCAGCCAAAGAGGCGCATTAGGCGCAACAGATTCAAGGAAACCCACCTTCATCTGAGTATGGTTCGTGGAGCTGACTGCTGTTGACAAACGTGTTGGAAGAAGTAGGAAGCGGAGGCCCAGCCCTGCCGTCTCGGAGGGGCAGAGAGGAGTGAGGCGGCATGGGAGAGGGCGCCACCTCCAAGGCATGATAGACTTCGACGTGGGCTGATACAATTCGAAATGTGTTGTCTTTTTGTTCGTAAATTACAAGCAAAAACGTACAGCAATAGTGGTGCTAGTCAAGGTGTCTTAAGTCGACAAAAAAACAATTAATCGCAAATGCAAAAGCTGGGCTTGATTTGGAGTCGCGAAAACGCCGGCGGCACAGCAACGGCAGCACAGCAACGGCAATACAAAAAGCGCCCCAACGTTGTGGATGTCGTGGAGAAGAAAAAAAGGTGGTGCAATGGAGGTCTGTTTGGCAGGGGACGCAGGGGGCGCGTGTCGAAGTCGCGGATGGTGAAGCTTCAAAGTCGCGTAGAGCGACAGCGTGACATAATCCAGATGGCTGGGGCCGCACAATGCTTTGATGCCCCAAAATGATTGGACAGGAAGGTCGGGAGCTTTGTTTGGCGCGCTAGGGCAGAATCCAGCAACGGCGGGCCAGTGCGCGCCGTCGAGATGCCAAGACCTTCGACAAGAAGCAGAAGAACCTCATGAAACCACTCATTCAGTTTTGATCTCCGAGTCAATGATTGACCTGTTTCCGGGACGCGCTCTGCTTTAAGTTCGACTTGGTATCTCCTCTCAAACTTCACCCACGAGCATCCAGCAGCAAGTATGACCCAGAAGACTCGCCCTATCCAGCGGTTTGCTCAAGCTGTGTCAAAATGCACTGCTGAGGTAAGACATCTTCACAGCAACACCCTGAAACACAAGACGAATACTGACAATGGAAGCAGACTACCGTATATGGCCAATGTGTGGTTGCCGACTATAACTCTGTACACAAGAACCAATGCGCCAAAGAATTCATGGCGCTAAAGAACTGCTACTTGGTATGTGCCCCTTATTTACCCCTTTCGGTTGCCCAGCTGTTGCTCTCCAAATAATGCAAGGCAAATTTCTTACATATCACCACTACCTAGGCCGCCGCGAAAGGAGGTAAATAGAAGAATAAAACCAAGTTTACGCAGTAATGGTTCAGTATTTGTCTAACGTTCTTTTGTTTTTCTACATGCCTAAACTACTGGATATCATGGACTTTTAGAGCTTGAGGAGACGTAGCAAGAAAGTAGCCTTTTGTACCTCCTGCTCCTCCTCAGCAATGATGCCCTCCTCCTTCTTCTCGGGAATCTGGCCCTCGATATGAGTAACCTCATGCTTGTCAATCGGCCTCCTCAGAGCCCTGGCAATGGTCTCCGTGTGTAACTTAAACACCTTCTCCAAGCCAGTGTTCTCAGGGTCGCTGAGCACTCTGTACTCCATCTTGATGTCGTCTGTAACTTGGAGCCCAGCCTTCTTGCGAAGCCGCTGTACTCTGTTGATGATCTCACGAGCAAGACCCTCCTCGGCAAGACCGGGGTAGATTTCGGCATCGAGAATAGTAAGGACATCGTTGTCGGTGTTGGTCTCAAGGTTCTTGGAAGAATCATCCTCCTTCAACCCACGCTTGACAACGAGATCGCCAGCCTCGAGGATGATGCCGTCAACCACCAACTTGCCCGTTTGAGTGTAGGTATACGCCTCGTCGCTGGTGACACTTGGCAACGCCTTCTTGACCTTACTCATATCCTTCTTCAGCTTCTTGCCAAGCACGGGCCAGTCGGCCGTGACGCTGTACTGTACACCATACTGAGCCTCATCCGAGGTCAGCACAAGGTCACGGACGTTGAGCTCCTCAGTGATGTAATCCTGGAGTGATCGCACGTCTTCCAGATACTGTGGGTCGTGATGGATGACAATAAGCGTCTTGAGGGGCTGCTTGAGGCCGATGGTACGTCTCTCGCGGGAATATCTGCCCAACTCAATAACCTTTTGCATGCGCTGTACTCTCCGTTCAATGTCGGGGTTGAAAAGTTCTTGCCTGACCTCGGGGAAGGGGAGGAAGTGAACGCTGCGGGGATCCTGGCCCCGGAGCTTCTCAGGGATGGCAGGAAGGAGCTTGAGATAGATGGTATCAGTGAGGAAGGGAGTAAAGGGCGCCAGGCCACGGCACAGCGTGAAAAGAACCTCAAAGAGAGTGTTAAGGGCGTGGAGAGTGTCCTCAAGGCCATTCTCGCCCTTCAACCGCTTCCGGTTGAAACGGATGTACCAGTTGGTAGTGTTGTCAATCAGTTCAAGAAGCTTGGGCACGACGGTATACAGACGGTAGGCTATGTTTCAGGTCAGCACCTTGGGCACTTTCAAGGGGAGGCCAACGCCTTTTACTTACCGGCCATCTCCTCGTTGACAAACTTGAGCAGACTTTGGCAGCTTGCCAAGATCCACTTGTCCATAACATTGGTATTAGACGACTCCATGCTGGGGTCGAACTTGTAATCAATGTTCTCAACCTTCTTGAGCAGAGCAACCTGGCCTTCAAAGAACTTGTAGCTGTTCCAGAAGGGAAGAAGAACCTTGGCCACGACCTCCTTGACACCGGACTCCTTGAAGCGAAGGGGCTCGGCTCTCACGACAGGCGAGTTGATGAGGTAAAGACGGAGGGCATCAGAACCATACTTGGACATGACGACAGTAGGGTCCGGGTAGTTCTTCAAGCGCTTGGACATCTTCTTTCCATCCTCGGCAAGCACAATGCCGTTGACGACACAGTTCTTAAAAGGAGAGATACCAAACAGGTGAGTGCCAAGAACAAGAAGAGTGTAAAACCAACCTCTGGTCTGATCAAGACCCTCCGCAATGAAGTCGCCAGGGAAGCTCTTCTCAAACTCCTCCTTGTTCTCAAACGGATAGTGCTTGCTTGCATAAGGCATGCTGCCAGACTCGAACCAACAGTCAAAGACCTCTTCAACGCGCTTGAGGGTGCCCTTGCCCTGCTTGCTGGGAATGGTGATGTGATCAATCTTGTGACGGTGAAGATCAGTGATCTCACCCTCATAGCCACTCAGCTCCTTTAGTTCTTCGATGCTGCCAATACAAACACGCTCCTCTCCGTCATCACTGATCCACAAAGGAATAGGGGTACCCCAATACCGGTTGCGGGACACGTTCCAGTCGCGAGCGTTGGCAATCCAGCTAGCAAAGCGCTTCTCCTTGACAAACGAGGGAACCCAGTGCGAGCCCTCAATGTTCTCAAGCATCTGAGGAATAATCTTGGGAATGCGGATGAACCAAGATGGGACGGCCTTGTAGATGAGCGGGGTATCAGAACGATAACACATCGGGTACGAATGCTTGTACTGAGACTCGACGATAAGTCTTCCAGTGCCCTTCAAGTACTTAATAATCTCCTTGTCGGCCTTCTTCACGTGGAGGCCGGCGAAGTCGGAGACCTTACTGGTGAAGATACCCGAGTCATCAACTGGGTCAGGAGGAGGTCGCTTCTCGGTGACAATGCCAGCCTCAATGGCTACGTTATAATCGTCCTCGCCGAACGCTGGGGCCTGGTGAACAATACCGGTACCACTTTCGGCCGTGACATAGGTAGCATTGAGGAGCTTGAAGGCGACATCCTTGTATTCCTCGTAGAAGTAGTTGAAAGGGGGCAAGTATTTCCAGCCGAGCATCTCCTTGCCCTTATACTTGGCCAGGACCTTGAACTTGGCCTTCTTGGGGTCCTTGTAGAGTGTTGAAAGCAGCTTCTCGAGAATGATGAAGTTCTTTCCAGTCTTCTCGTCGGCAATTTTGACGTACTCGAAGTCCGGGTGCGCCGCCAAGCCAGTGTGGGATGGCAGGGTCCAAGGAGTGGTTGTCCAGGCAAGGAAGTTGGTCTCGGGGTCGTCGACAAGGGGGAATGCGACAACAACGGCGGGATCTGTGACATCCTGATAGTTCTGGTTCGCCTCGAAGTTGCTCAGAGCAGTCGTGAGCGCAGTCGAGTAAGGCATCACACGGTAGCCCTGATATACCTCGCCTTTATCGAACAACTGCTTGAACACCCACCACTCTGACTCCATGAAGGTGGGATCCATGGTCTTGTAGTCATTGTCAAAGTCGATCCAGCGACCTAACCTCTCAATGGTGTGCCTCCACTCTTCGCTATACCTCATCACGATTCCCCTGCACTCTTCATTGTATTTCTCGAGGCCCATCTCCATGACAGCGGCCTTGCCGGAGATACCGAGCTTCTTGTCGATCTCATGTTCAATGGGAAGGCCGTGGGTATCCCAACCGAAGCGACGCTCGACATGGAAGCCCTTCATAGACCAGTATCTCGGGATAATGTCCTTGATGGTGGAGGCGAGGAGATGGCCATAGTGAGGCAAGCCCGTCGCGAAGGGGGGGCCATCGTAGAAGGTGTAGTTGGGGTTGCCAGCAGAGAGCTCGACCTATGCTATGTATGAGCACACGCACCACAGCGAGGTGTACAAGTTAGCGCCTTGATCGCGCCAGACGGTGTGCGCACCTGTCTCTCAAAGGCCTTGATCTCGCGCCATCTTTGGATGGTGGCCTCCTCCTCCTTCGGAAAATCGATTGACATCTTGAAACCAATGCGCTCGCAGAAATCGCCCTGGAAACAAGGGAGGGTTTGAAAAATCAGTACTGTGGTCCTGGCGGGAAGAAGAAAAACAAGAATATGAGAAAGCAGCGGCCGTAGGCATAAGTGAGACGAGGGCCTGACTCACTTGGAATAGAGGCGGTGCAGACTTACCGGTAACTTTCGAAGGGCAATTAATTTCGAGGTCAAAGTGTGACTCGAAATTCAAGACGATCGCGCCGGCTTCTGCTATAGTCAACTTTTGGAGGGGTTTACTGCGGGGTCGAATTGGACGGGTCTGCCAGCAGCCTTGCAGCGCCCCGCTAAATTCAACCCAATCGTCTGTTAGAGAGCAACTCTATGAAACGCCAAGATGAATGCAGTCCTCAGCCTCATATTCACCATCCAGTAAGTAGCTTCCTAACACTGACAAGGGTTTTGATAGGTCTGTGAACCATCCCCCTTAGCGCCCGTGCCGACCCTGTCACTGCTGTTTTCCCCTCCATGTCGGTGCCGTGGCAGCGGCAGGAACAACAACACCCTGGGCTGTGACGGATTGAGCTGCCATCACAACAATTACCCCTTTTCCAGCTGACCTTTGTATTTGGGCCAGCTTGGGCTTTGCCAGACTCCATTCTGAAGAGCAAGATGTACTCTGCGTGAGCGAGCATTTGCGCACTCTCTGTCGCCACATTGGGGATCCGATACCGCTTGTCGATAAGATCCATCTCTTGGGCCCCCAAGGTGTCCGCCAAGGCTTGCTTCCCATCTCCCACACTGTACATACATACGCCCACTCGACTTACCTCCGACTCCTAAGACGACCCTGTAGCTGAATCTGACTGTTGAACTTGCGCTTCGCTGCGCCGGCGTTTTCCGACAAGATGTCATTCCTTTTTGGACGGACGCGCACAAGGACGAATGCTACCGACCTGCCCAAGCAGGCGAGGGAACATGTCACCAAGTTGGAGGGACCGCAAGGGGGGCCAAAGGTAAACATTGGTAATACTACAATGCGCCCAACAAGATCTAACCAGCGCAACATAGGCGGACGAACTAGCAAAGGTTCTGTCGCAAATCAAAATGGTTCTTCAAGGCACACCGGGTATGCTTTTGCCTCGCCAGCGCTCCCCAGACCAGTAAGCTAACACCGCAATTCCCCAGAAGCCGAGCCCTCCCCCGAACAAATCTACCAATTAATCACCGGTATGATCGAAGAAGACGTCCTCTACCTCCTCGCCGCCAACCTCCACCGCCTCCCCTTCGAATCCCGAAAAGACACCCAAGTCATATTCTCCTACATCTTCCGCTTCCGCCCCCCCGCCGGTGTCCAGAAGCCCGAACCCTTAGCCCTGGCCTGGGTGGTAGAAAAGAGACCGCAGGTGCTGGTCGAGCTGTGCAAGGCGTACGACCACAAGGAGAGCGCGACGCCGGCCGGAACGGTGCTTCGCGAGGTTCTCAAGAACGAGGCCGCCGCAGCAGTAATACTGTACGACGACGGCGATGAGATCGGGTCGAGCGCGCGGGGGGTGGGCGGTATCAACCCGGACAGGCCACAAACAGGGAATGGGGTCTTTTGGAATTTTTTCGAGTGGATAGATAAAAGCTCCTTTGAGGTGGCGGCGGATGCTTTTACTACGTTTAGAGTAATATCCCCTTTCCCCCCTTTTTTACCCCTTATGTCTCATCATGCCTAATGTCTCAAAAAAAAAACAGGAACTCCTCACGAAACACAAAGACCTCGTCCCGAAATACCTCGCCGTCAACTTTGACCTTTTTTTCAGTCGGTACAACTCGGTCTTGGTCCAATCAAACAGCTACGTCACCAAGCGCCAGTCCATCAAGCTCCTGGGGGAGATTTTGCTGGACCGATCAAACTACAATGTCATGACCGCCTACGTCGACAGGGGGGAGCACCTCAAAATCTGCATGAATTTGTTGCGGGATGACCGGAAAATGGTGCAGTACGAGGGCTTTCACGTTTTCAAAGTCTTTGTGGCGAACCCCCACAAGAGTGTACCAGTGCAAAAGATCTTGCTGATGAACAGGGAGAAGCTGCTGCACTTTCTGAGCCACTTTTTGGAGGACAGAACGGATGACGAGCAGTTTATTGACGAGAGGGAGTTTTTGATCAAGCAGATTAGGAACATGCCGAGCCAGCCGGTTCAGCCGCATCGGTAGGGCCGAGGTGGTGAACAGCAGCAGCGGTGGATTTAACGTTGCCTAGGTTCGGATGGATTAGTGGGAAGGGATGATGGATCAAATGGGTAGTTGTTGTTTGAGTTTGTAAATGGCTGATTGATTGGTTGTTTAGCTGCTGGTTGGTTGACTGGGTTCATGTTGGGTTTTGGTTGGAAGGGGGTTGGGATGGATGGATGGACTGGGCTTTGCATCACATGTGAGAATGGAGTTTTTTAGAGAAAGAAATAAATGGTAATGTAATTACCTAGAGAGAATAGCAAGAGATAAGGTACTGGGAAGGACAAATACAAAATCACTGTAAATTATACTAGCAGTGGAATTGGCGAAGACAAGCTGCTCTATTAAGCTTTTGCATGGCAGGAGGAATGAGGCAGGGAATAGTATGTTAGGAAGCCATACGCTACATAGGAGGCTTGGTAGGGTCTAATAAAGTCTGGTATTGGAAACTGGTTCATGGACTCTCTGTTGCTTCAGCCTGTAGGTTTCATGATTTTTCTAGTTCTCTTTATATCAGATGAAGAGATAATCAAGAGACTTGACACGAAGACTTGCGAGATCATACGCCATTTTCATTCGTCGCAAGGTCGACAGGAGGAAGGCTAGAGGATCAAACGAGTCTGTACAGCTCGTTCTCACCGGGTTCCCATGTCTGATGGCAATCACCAGAAGTCTACACCCGGACGGTCCTGAAATATCAACGGCTTTCATGTGCGCTATGCAAAGTTGGCCAATCCCCTGCTCTCAATGGAGAAGGTGCTAAGTGCTCGAGAATGGACTCCCCGAAATAAAATACACGCCTTGCCGGGGCTATTTCTGAGTCATCTCTCACCATCTTCAGCAATCGATTCCCGAACTATAGCAATAGAAAGGCGCCTCCTCAATATTCTTCTCCTCCCCCCTTTTTCAGCGCTGAGAATTTGTTCTCTGCGAGAGAGGTCCGCAGATAAAGCAAGACTGTGTCTTGCTCATCCTGTCGTGTCGTACATTTGTCTCACAAGCTTTAAAGATCTTCAACAAATTCCTTGGTACCTGTCCTTCCACCCTTCACAAAAGCAAATAGGCTCTTTCTTCTGGTCTCATCCTCCCCAAGCCACCCATAACCATGCGAGTATTCGCATCGGCGGCCGCTCAGACCGAAGCCATTGTTGCCAACGAAAGTGCAACATGAGCAAGTCCCATGCAGTATAACACCCTCCTCTCTTCTCAAACGCCGTTCCCGATCATAATTGCCATCAAGTACATTTTGGCTCAGCGAAATCACCCCACAACCAGTTCTAAGAAGGCCACTCAGGCCCCTTATCCTCCATCACCTGTCCGCTGAGCTCACAGGGCTCGCCGCCAGGAGCAGAAATCATGGTATTCCCAAAAGCCATCTCTCCATTTCTCGTGTAAAACTGAATGGTCCCCGTCTGGGCCTTGTGTTCGACCTCCTCAGTGCAGATGTTCTTAATCCGACAGGCGGAATAAAGAGTGCGAAGCTCAGATGAACTTGACTGGGACACCTTGCGGTGCTTAGACGGGATATCCACGACGATATCGTTAGATGCCCTAGGCTTGTGGGAGATGGCAGTGTCATTGTCGAGCGAGGTGGCGGCAACCTCCTTGCCCTTGATATAGGCGGGATTCCTGTTCGCCAGCAGGAAAGCTTCACTCTCTTCGTCATCTTGGTTATCAAGATACATCATGTCGAAGAGAGCAAGACCCTCCCGCTCAATCCGCTCCTGCTTCAGAATGTACTGTCGAATTTTCTGCTCTGTCAAGGCCAGTCTCATCACACCACTCCACCGGCCCAGCTCAATGGAACCGGCCAGCATGTTCTCTCCGCCATCGGTGGCAAACTTGATGGTCAGACGGCCCGGGTGGATCTTATCGACCACAACGGTGTAGCTGACGTTGTAGTCACCTACCAAGGAAGAAAGGAGGGCACTCGTGGCAATTTTCGTGAGAGACTTGTCGGCTGCAGGCTTGTTGAACGTGCTAGCCGAGTTTTTGGCGGCCGAGACTGTCGAGATGGTCTTTCTGGCAGTGGCAAGGCGGCGAGCCGCTTCTTGGAGTTCTGGTTGACGGGCTCGCTGACGGTGCCGTTACCTCTCTTCTTCAACATTGTAGGTTGAGAGGGGGGCGGGGAGGGAGAGGGCTCGTCATTCTCCTCTTCCTCCAAATCGTCCTCATCGTGCGAGCTCTCATCGATTTAACCATTGTCAATAGTTTGTCCGTCGTTGGCATCTTCGTCAGCCTCGACCACGCTTGACAGGCACATTGATAATGTTGGAGGTGTTAGAGTTCCCGCCCAGGGTGTCATTCGCCGCCGTTAAGATCTCATGCGTATCTTCGACACCGGGGGCTTGCTCGTTGAAGCCAACCTCTTCTGTCTCCACAGCCTGAGTCTTTTTGGGATGACCACGACCACGATAAGACGTTGAAGTCGACTGCTCTTCAGCGGATCCGTCGGCTAAAAGGCCATAAATCTCGGCACTCAGATGGTCTTTGGCCGCAGTTATCGTGGCCGCCGTAATTAAACCTTTTTGAGAACTGTCTCTTGCAACTTCCTCGCGAGAAGAAGCATCTGCTACTATCTGCTTCTTGGGACGGCCACGTGAGCGAGGAGCTGTCGGAGGTCGTTTGGACGACGTCGCTTCCTCAGGGTCAGCGTCATTTTCAAGCTGAGCCTCTCGCTGCAATCTAGCGGCTTCTCGGGTTTGCTTGGAGCAGTGGTGCACTTTCTTCTTCGGGCAGCTACGGGAGCGAGGCGTGGTGGCTCAATGGGATGGACAAATTGAATGGAAGCATCAACAGACTGAGCGGGTGGTTGCTCAACTGTATTGGTGGTTTTCTTGGGGCGACCCCGAGGACGGGGAGTAGGTTGTTCCATACCCCCGATGTCAACAGCTGCCGTGCTAAGCCGACGGGGAGTATGTGCCTGGGAAATTGTTCATCATGTTACATCACAAGAATTGGGGCGACATTCGACGCGACTTACCATGGTGAGTACCGCTGATTTGACCAGAAGAGGCTCCTAATCTGCGATTGGAGAACTGAGTTTTTGCTTTAACAATGATCTGGGCAAAGCCGCGGGTGCCTGGATTTGTAAAGTCGAAGTGGTGGTAAAAAATTGAAGAGCGCTCCTAAAAGAAGTCAGGATTGAAGGGCAGGAAAATATAGAAGGGGAGCAGCAAGTGATTAAAGCAGGCAGCTATGGCTTTTTGTAGAAAGTGCTTTAAGGGCAAACCCGATGGACTTATTCGTAATTATGTGCCTGCCAGGAAGGTACCCTTGGCGTCCTATTATGACAGAAATGAGACAGAACATGGAAAATCCAATGCAAGAAGCGTATTGTTTTGAAATCTCAATCCATTGTTTGTCTTTTAGGAGAATGCCCTGGCACTATTGCCCAAGTTCGGGTATTATTAACCCAACACACTTGCCACACGTATTAAGCTGATAAAGACTGGAATATATCTTGGCATGTGATCTACCAACATCGGTGAGAGTCATCGGTTAGTCCTAATATTGGGAACCAGCCCACAAGCCAAACTGGAGATTTCAGTGTCAAGGTTGCGAGAACCATTGACGGCGGAAGCTGCTCAGGCAGCTTCGCCGCGGAAAGTATAGTACGATAACTCAAGCCCATCGTGTGTCACCTCTACAATCAATCAGCTCCTCTGTATCTCCATGTCTTGTTCTCAAAACCCCGCTATCTCATGGAATCATGCTCGCCGCACCGTACTCCCCTTGCTCATCGTATCCCCATCCTCAGCGGATTATTTATTCTTCCTAGTCGTTGCTGCCTTCATCATTGCCGTACAACTCCATCTGCCTTTGCCACTCATATTCATCATACATATCCTCTTCTTCACTCCATCTGCTCGCTTTCTCCAGATCCTCCTCAAGATAATCCTCCTCCCGCAAGAAACACTCACCCTCCCCGCTCAACCACTGCCCAAGATCTATCTTCTCCACCGTCTCATCCCTAACACACTCATCCGTCAACGCATTCCAAACATGTACCTCAGTATTCGGCGCCAAATGGACCAGCTCCACCTTCCGATCTGCCGGTAATATGCTGGCCAACCTTTTCATCGCTCTTCTCATCATGGACTCAAGAGTACCATTATACCAGCTGTTATCCGTGGGCCATGCATATAAATGCGGCCTGCTGGTAGGTGTGCTGTGTTTACCGCTGCCCACGTTGGGGCACATACCTGCACAATTAAGCTTGGGGTTCACTGTCGACACAGGAAAATGAAGGTTAATCCTCAGGTTGGTCACTGAATATACTTCTCCTTTTTCCAAGGGTCCCAGAACACCAGGGCAAATGGATTGGGTCCTGATTTTGAGGGTGTGGAGTCTTGCCATCAATGGACGTAGAATGGGGCAGAGGTGTTTGGTATCTCCCCAGCCACCCCATTCGATGGCGGCCCCGTCCAAGTCAAATTCAAGGGAAGTGATGCTGCTCCAGGGTTCCACTGATATTCCATGGGAAAATGTGGAAGAACATAGTCCGGTGATCAAGGACTTGAGGCTTTTGAGGGGTAAGAAACCGTGCTTCCTGCAATGCCAAGCGACCCAGCTGCTGCGGTGATTTGCCACAAAACGGATAGATTTGAGTCTCTCGAATCTCGAGAGCTCGTGGTATAACTTTGCGAGGTTGGCTGGGGTGTCATAGATGAGGTCTTGGTCATGTTTGCAATTCTCTAGCTTGGAGATGGGCCGCTTTGGTACGATGGTCATGGAGTGGAGGGATTCGTGGAGATGAAGCCGGGTTTTGTCCATGACCGACGCTTTGTTGTGGACGAGACAGCTGATGATACGCGGGGTGTACTCCATCTTGCTATAGAAATTGAAGATGACAAGGGAGTACCATTTTTTGCAAATGGTGAGGCGGCGGACATTCTCCTGGAAGAACGTTGGGATCAGGATGTCGATGATCATGAGCCAGATCTCGGGTGGGAGATGCGTGATGCTGGTGGTGGCGACCATTTTTCTCTTCTGTCTTTGGCGGTTGTGCACTGCTTAAGACCCATGAAGAACTGATTAAAGAGTCCAAAGATATATATCTGTAAATTTGGAGACTGTATGAAAAGTTCAAGAGAGGTTCTACGCTGATCCAGGCTTTGTTGCTTTTGCTACAAAGAGTACGGCTGCCTGGAACAAGAAGGCTTATCAGGGATGATCATCCAGCTTTCCTGCTTCCTGCGCCCTTCAGCTTAGAGTTTGACCTTTGCCGACTGACGAGTCCTCACAAGCAGCAGGGCGCCATGTTAGGCAGGGAGGCTGCTCACGCCAATCACAGCCCACAATCCTGGGCCCCACCGATGGTTGCCTTACAGACTTCTTCCTTTGTTTACCATCTTAGAAGCGACCAATACTACTTCTTCGATTATGACTGGACCGCCTCAGATAGCATTCTTGAGCAGAGTTGAGGACATCCTGTGAAGATGATGGATCGTTCATGAGAAGTGTTGTTGATAGCGGGGCTTCGGCTGGTGGGGTTTCTTTTTCAATTGTCCTTGCCTATCGTAACTCTAACAGGATATGGCTTGAATGGCTTGGTGGCAGGTAGCTTTCTGTTAAGGCGCGATACAAGGGGCCTTCGGAAAACCCTGGATTGCTGCCCCTCATCTAACCCATCTCATGGATGACATCTGAGGGGCGGCTCTCGAGACCAGAATTCAAAGGAAATCTCTCCACGATCCCGTCTCGATTATCCACAACTAATTTTTGTAATAACCCACCAAAAAGCATTATGAGTGAGACCACCGAAATGAAAGTAGACCCAGCCAGAGCAAGCGCCCTCATCTCCCAATTACAGGGCGTGAAGGACAAAATCACTGCCGTGGCCAAGGGGCGTCCTGTGAGTCTTGTCATCTCACCTCCAAATCTCACATCAATCGTTAACACCAGCCCACAGGTACGACTAGTAGCAGTTTCCAAACTCAAGCCCGCAAACGACATCCTCGCCCTCCACGAGGCACCCCAGCAAAAACACCTTCACTTCGGGGAGAACTACTCCCAGGAACTGAGCCAAAAAGCCGAGCTCCTTCCCAAGACGATCCAATGGCATTTTATTGGAGGTTTACAGTCAAAGCACACCAAAACCCTCGCCAAAATCCCCAACCTCTTCTGCGTCTCCAGCATCGACACGATCAAGAAAGCCGAGCTCCTCGACAAGTACCGCGGCGACCAGATCAAATCCGCCTCCTCCACCTCTGTCACTTACCCCAAGATCAAAGTCCACGTGCAAGTCAACACTTCCGGGGAAGAGTCCAAGTCTGGTTGCGCCCCGGGACAGGAGACTGTGGAGCTCTGCAAGAAGATTGAGAATGAATGTCCCAACTTGGAGTTGCTGGGGTTGATGACTATTGGGGCGATTGCGAGGAGCAAGGAGACCACGCCGGAGAATGAGAATGAAGACTTCCAAGTGTTGAGGGAGCAGAGGGACTTGGTGAGAAGGGAGCTGGGACTGGGGGAGGAGAGGAGGTTGGAGCTGAGTATGGGGATGAGTGAGGATTTTGAAGGGGCGATTGCAATGGGGAGTGATGAGGTGAGGATCGGGAGTACAATTTTTGGGGTGAGGGGGCCGAAGAGCGAGGCTGTTGTTATTGCTTAGGGGGTTTGGGGTGGTAATGTGTAGATAGGGGTGTGTAGTATATGGGATGGGTGGCTTGCAATGGGACGGATTTCATGGCCATTATTGGGTGAGATTTCGAGTTGTACATGAGATGATAGGGGTGCCGTGTATGGAAGAGGTGTTACAGGGGCATCATGGGATGAAGAGACTCACATACCAGGACTCAGAGGGTACAGCTTGGATGGGAGGATGTCTTCTGTATTGGGGCGATAGAAGACAGAGCAGCGATGAAAAGAGCAAGAGGTCGGTCATGTTGCGGAAAGTGGAAGCAATGCCAAAGCTGGATGAGGATGGACAGAGCAACATGGGAGCGTGGGTGGCTGCATAGGTGCATGGCATTCAGGGATTGTACATGTAAGGTATCTCTCTTGTCTTCGAGGAAGACGGCGCGCATGACGGAATGATGATGATAGTGTAGATACCAAGCGCCCAAGTAGGTATGCTATGACCTTCGCCACCAGATCATCTGCCTAGCTAGTAGCCTGTCCCTGCATCTAGTGGTATCATAATCAGAATGATGCCGCGGCGCGAAGTGATATTGGAGATGACTTCCACCGGGTAAAATAAATTGATGAACCCTGAACGCATGGCTTGGCATTCTGGTACCAAACTTTTTGGTCTCACTCGTAGCATTTTAAACGAAGATGTAGCCCTGTTGGATTCAACAGTCTTTCTCCAGTCCTCTTTCGATTGAAAGCCCACATGCTGTGGTTGTAATTCATGCTTCTTAGGTTGTAGTTCCCAACATGGTCGATGGGCGGCTCTTACGACGTTGAAGATGCTATTTTGGTTCTTAGCTATGCGCACCTATGATGCTCTAATGCTTCTCATATTTTTCGAAGATGTATAAAGCAGACGACTTTTCGTTTTGGATTGATTAATTCATGATCTCAGCAGCAGTCTCTAGTTTTTACACAGCCTTGCACTCTTCAACCCAGACAACATGAAGTTCACCACTGGTATCGCTCTCCTGAGCGCTGTTGGCACCTCCACAGCTCAGATCCTTGTCCCTCCAGGACCCGTCAAGGGCCCAAACACTCTTGTCTTCAAGCAAATTGGTGGCATTCCCAACAATGAGTGCCTGACCTTCACCAACAGCGTATGCCCCCTCCCCTCTCTCAATTATACCACACCCACTCACCAACTTACCTTGAACAACATTATGCTAACAAATCTCTCCGACAGGGCGAAATCGTCCAAGCTGCCTGCGCCTTGACATACGCCGACAGACAGGTCACCCCCGGAAAGATCTTGGGCACCGACGTCCTTATCCTCCAGCGGTCCTTTGCCGCCCCCTTCCGTGGTGACCTCGTCGGCAAGCAGGCCTGCATTGCCTTCAACGAAACCACTTTCCGTGCTGAGGACTGCGCGAGAAACGACCTGCTTTTTGTCAGATTTGATGTTGGCAATGGTCGGATTCAGGCGAATGGCGCGCCGGTTTGCCTGAGCGGGTATGATAGCAAGGCTTTTGTGAAGCTTGATATCGGCTTGCAGAGATGCTCGCAGTTTACCATCACTGCCGTTGCGCCTACGAGGCCATGAGGGTCTTGAAGATATTGTAATTAACTTAATGTTGATGCTGAGGAAGGAGTCGAGATAGATTCATTGTTAGATGGAATCTTTAATCAATGTCAAGGGTAGAGCTTGTATGACATCAATAGAGTAGGGGTGAAATATATCAAAGTTGGCAGAGACCCGGTGTCGCCTTGTTGGAGGGGTTGCTCGAGTTATCCGGCCTCACTCACCGTATTTTTGACCCCACTCTTATGCTTGCAATGCAACGGAACATACGCATATATGCTGAGGTGTAGCTGCAGTAGGTAGAACTGATGCCAGGTACTCGTGATTTCTCATTCGAGTTCACGACTCAAGTTGGACTAAAAAGATGGAGTCCTCTCCCGGAAATTCATCCAAGACACATGCTGCACCATGACGGCACATCACAAACGGGAAATCAACAAACCAACAGGGTTCCAGGTCTGGTCACCGGCTTTGGACGGTTATCGATAACGGTTAGAGGAGAGTGGTCAGTGCTTCCTGCAGCTTGGGAAGTGGGAGGAGCAGGGATGGCCCCCGGTCGCGGTTAACACGTTGCTCGGGGAACCCACGCAAATCAACAACAGGAAGGGGCGATTGGTCGCAATTGGTGGGCACAGCGCCAGCTCAGGCGCCCATGTTGACGGCCCCTCCTCTTGGTCTGCACAATTGACAGGCCTTATCAAGACTTGTTATACCCACCCAGAAGAGGAGCACGGCACCTCATCCTGTGTTCTGCTTCACCACCTTTTCGATACCCATTTTTGTTGTTGCTGCTGCTGCTTGTTTTTGGCCGGAGTCTGGGACCCCATTGTCGAGTCCTTTTCTCCTAACAAGCGAAGCCTCGACGAGTTGATGCAAGCGCTGTTGCTGTTTTTGAATGCCATCATCGCGATAGCCGTCGTCCACATTCCACCCACTCCATCTGCGAAACTATCGCCAGAGCATTCCGGTAGCCAGCGTGCCGCTGCTTACTATTACTTGTACGATACCCGCGATACCCACAAATAACAACACTCTCTACACAATGGCGCCCGTCGAGAGGGACACCCCGCGCGACCTAAGACACCAACATTCCGCCTCTCTATCGGATCACGGCCGAGCTTTAGTGCCCATGTACGTTACTTGCTTACCCACCTCAACTCTCTTTTTGTTTCGTCTGCCTCAAATCCACTCTTGACAGACGACGGTGACCATGTCATGATATCTCCTTCAACCATGCCATGTCACATCTTTGGCAATCGCTAATGAGAAACAGGTGGGACAGCTCCGACCCCGAGAGGGCCCCTCCTCCACTTCCCCTCAACCCTCAGTCTCCCATTGTGTCGAGGACAGGAACTAGTAGTGCCATCCAGTCTGCCCACGCTGCCCTGGCTGAGAAGGCCCGGGAGAATGCCGCACTGGTACCCCACGTACCCAAGCATCAGCGCCTCGAAGTCTCTCCAGAACGCCCACTGCCCATCCCAGGCATGGTCCCCGCACCCCTAGGCGGCAACACCCACCGCCGAATGAACTCTCTCCAGCCCACCTCGGTCAAGGATATGAGCATGATGATCGAGGCTGGTAGCTCCCCGGCGAGAGAGCTTCCCGTCCCGAGGTCCCCCGAGAAGAACACCCGGCCCGTCACTCCTTCGAGAAACCCGAGGAACTCCTGGATAGAGCCCAGGGAGGAGAAGGATTACTTCAGCCACAGCGGCGATGACAGGCCATCATCGGTTATTAGTCCTAAACCGGGTCCTAGTTTGACGCCTATCATCCGTCCGACTGCCCGCCGGGCTACTCACCAGAGCATCTTGGGAGAGAACACTCCTCCTCCGTCTGCTACGATGCTCGCTTTGCAGAATATGAGCACCCAGTCAAATACTCACCTTCCTAGCGCTAATACTCACAACACTCACCTTCCTAGTACCAACAACCTCTACTGCTCTCCTATCGGTCCCAAAGTTCCCCCTCCCAGCATTGAACCCGAGAAACTGCAACCGCCACCACAGCCACTAGCAGATATCACCAACAACTCTCAAGGCCTCGTCCAAGTAGCCAAGGTACCGGAGTCGTTGGATCTTCTCTCTAATCAGATTCTCACTCTCACCGATATTGCCACCACGCTCCAAAAGGAGATGTCTCTTCTCAGCCGACGGTCCCGTGACAATGCGACCGATCTTCTCAGCCTCAAGGAAGCGACCAATGCCCGCGACGAGGATATTCGCAAGAGTCTCCGTGATCTCATTACAGAGAGCAAAATCAGATCGGCCAACCGCGACCCCTATGGCGGTCCTTTGTTGCTCGAGGGTCGTCACCACACCACCTCTCCTACTCAACTCAGTAAATCCGTCCGGCCATTCTCTCTTCCACGAATTCCGTCCCCTAACAGCTTTGCAGCTTCTCTTGATCGCGAGTCCATCCTGAGCACGCCGTCCCTGGTCGGTTCTGAAACTGGAGCAAACTCAACGACTGTCATCTTGGTAGAGAAAATCATAAGGGATATGGCCACCAAGGAGGGGCAGGAGAATTTGGGCCACAAACTCTCTGACCTGGCAGGCAAGCTATCTGGTATGGCGACGGCTGATAAGGTCGAGGAACTCGCCCGGTTTATCAAGGAGAATCAACAACAGGCTGTTATCCCTGCTGCTGGCGGCACTGGCGGTGGGGGCGGCGGGAACAAAAACCGAAACTGGGATGTTGGGGAAGATGACGACGATAGTCGTAGTAATTCGAGCCGAATTTTGCAGGGCGGTGGCTTTGAGGGTGTCAATGAGGAGGTTTACAAGGCCATCAAGACTGTCAAAGATAGCTTGGCTAATGCCGGTGGGCTTACCGCAGAGGTCAAGGCGCTGGTTGTCAAGCTCAGGGGCGAGGTGCTACATATGGGACGGGACCTTGGGCAGAAGTTTGAAGAATTGCTTGCTGATGGCGTGCCCAGCAGTGTTGGTGGGGACAACAACAACAACAACAACAACAAGGCGGACATGCAACGGATTGTTGAGCAAGGCCTTGCGCAAATGTCGGAGCAAATGAATAAGATCCTCAGGGAGTACCGTTATGCTGGCGGTGGTGGGGGTGATTTTTCGACAGAGGCTCATGCGCTGACTGGTCCGCGCGAGGCGCATCAGTTTGACTCGCAGGAGCTGTACAACGCCATGCGGGCTGCGCTCAAGGATACCCATCCAAGGACTCCTGACCTGAGGAGGGAGGACGTCATGCAGGCTGTTAAGGACGCTTGGGAGAAGTATAAGCCCGAGATCGAGATTCAGCAGATTGGCCTGGAGAGGGAAGAGGTGCTCGAGTGTCTGGCGCAGGGCTTGGCGGACTTCAAGCGGCCGATGGGCGCGACAAGGGACGAGGTTTTTGCGGCCGTGGCGGATGGGTTGAGGAACTACCAGCCGCCCAAGGTTGAGGTGCTACGGAAGCAGGATGTTCTTGAGGTGGTTACGGAGTGCCTTGCGGAATGGGAGGTTCCGCAACCACCTAAGAATGGGGAGGAGGTTACGCGGGAGGATATGCTTGATGCTGTTAGGGAAGGGCTTCTTGCTATGCCTCCGCCGCCAGAAACAAAAGGGGTGACCAGGGAGGATATCATTGATGCGGTCGCCGATGCTTTGGATGCGTTTGATTTCTCCAAAACGGTCTCCGAGGCGTTGGTTACGCAGCCAGTCACAAAGGGGGATGTTGCCGAGGCGGTCGGCCAGGCGTTGAAGGGGTTGGATTTGTCTGATGACATGTTGGATGCTGTGCAGGAGGGGTTGAGGGGGCAGGAGGAGAAGGTTAGGGTGGCGGTGGAGCAGGGTTTGAAGGGGTTTGACATTGAGGCTCTGGCGGCGATGATTCCGCGGCCGGATTTGTCACGGGTTGATGTGGCGGACGCGGTCAAGGAAGGGTTGGAATTCCTCGACCTTAGCAGGGACGATGTCGCTGATGCCGTCAAGGATGGCTTGGAAAAGATGGACTTGACCAATACCCTTTCCAAGTCTTTGGCCGAGGCTGTTAAAAAGGTGCTGGAGGACCATAATTTTGGCAGCTCCTCTCATTCAGTCAATAATGAGAGGGCGCTTGTGCCTAGGAGCGCGAGTATGGGGTCTCATATCCCGATTCCATCGCCACCATCATCTTCGGGTTCGGAAATGCCAATGCCAAATTCCGCCGCTGGACCATCAGTCTCGAAGTCCGAAATTCAAGAGGCTGTGAAGGATGCCCTCGACTCGCTTGACTTCTCGCTTGATGTGGCTGATGCTGTCAAGGCTACGCTCGATGGCTTTGACTTTGCGGCTGCTGCTGGTTCCAATTCAGCTGCGGCCAAATCTGACTTAACTAAGGGCGATGTGGTCGATGCTGTGAAGGAGGGTATTCAGGCTCTAGATCTTTCCACTGAGATCGCGGCTGATGTAATCGACATCGTCAAGAAGGAGATTGAGCAAACGGATTCAATCAAGAGCCAAGACCCTGAGGCCATCATCACCGCTGTCAAGCGCGGTCTGCAGGAGGTTGACCTGACCGCCGAAATTACCGCCGATCTGATTGAGGCTGTTCGTCAGGAGTTCCAGAGTCTGTCGTCGTCGTCCGCGGTTGTGGCTGCCAATGCCACCACCCCTGCTGTAAACAATGAAGAGGTCCTCGCTAAATTGCTTGACATCAAAGACTTCATGATGGCCGAGTTCAAGTCTGCGTCTGAGGAAGCCAAAAAGAGCACCGTTAGCAGTGATGGCCTCGAGAAGCTCAGGTCAGAGATCGAGTCCTATGTTGACCGTGTTAAAGGCGAGTCATCTTCTTCTGAGGACAAGGAGGAGTTCATGCAGGACTTGCTCAAGACCCTTGATGGTTTCCGCGATGAGGTTGGCGAGCTGGTGCTCAAGTCGACTGATAGCTCCAAGACCATGCTCAAGGAGGAGCTTGAGTCTCTTCGTGAGGTGGTTAACTCCAGTATGGTGCCTGTCACCCCTCAAGGCGGCATGTACACCCAGGAAGTCCTCTTGGCTATTCAAGAAGGGCTCTCAAGCCTCAGGGCCGAGGTTTCTTCTCGGCCAATTGCTGGGCTGACTGAGATTCTCGACGCGCTTCAAGAGGGCCTGGGCGATATCCGAGTCAGCATTAACAACCTCCGCGATAAGCCTGCTGACTTAACAGCCAATGACGAGATTCTCGATGCTCTCAAGGCTGGTCTCGATAGTGTTAAAGCCGATATTGACGACATGAGGAAGAGCACCAGCAATGACCTGGCGTTAGTTAAGAAGGCTCAGGACAACGATGACGAGGATATCAAGGCCAAAGCCATTGTTCCTGTTGAAAACGCTGTCAAGAAGGATGATATCAAGAATCTTGAGGCTCTCCTTACCCAACTGGGCAAGAAGGTCGAGGTTATGCAGGCTACTCCTGTTCCTGTTGCTGAGACCATGTCCAAAGAGGATGCGCGCAGGATGGAGGATACCATCCGCCAGGTGCAGGAGAGTGTTGCCAAGCTGCCGAGTCAAGTGCCGCTTGCCTCCATGGAGGATGCACTCAAGAAGATTCAGGCGACGGTGAATGAGATGTCGACGCGTGATCCGCCTTTCCGCCAGCCAAGGGAGCCGAGGGTGCCGAGTGAGAATGATGAGCCTGCCCTTAGGGAGGATGTCGAGGCTATCGAGACGATTCTTCGTAACACTAAGGCTCGTCTGGACGATCTCATTGACGGCGAGCAAGGTGTGCGCAAGGATCACATTGATGCCCTTGAAGCACTCATTCTTGAGACAAGAGAATCCCTGGCCGGTTTGGTCAGCCATGTCGACACCCTATCCAAGAAAGATAACATCGACGCGCTGGAGACGCTCATCCTCGAGACTAGAGAGAGCGTTGGTGGCGTGGCTAGCCAGCTGGAGATTGTCTCTCAGAAGGAGGACGTTCTCAAGGTTGAGTCGCTTGTCAATCAGGTTGTCGCTGCTTTTGACGAGATGAAGGAGCGGCATGAAAAGGCTCTGGATGACCCGGAGAGGATCACCAAGACAGATGTCGAGGCTGTTGAGGCTGTTTGTCTTGACACCAAGGTGCTTATTGAGAGTATCATGAAGGCTGATTTGGCTTCTCTGCCGACAAAGGAGAATATGGACAACCTCGAACTTCAAATTGGTGAGCTGAAGGAGTGCATGGATTTCCATGCGCTGGATGCGCAGAAGGCGACGGAGGATAGGCAGGCGGAGATTGTGGGGGTTGGGGAGCGGGTTGGGGAGGTGAAGGCTATTTTGGAAGATTTCCATGGGGTGCTGAGGGGAAAGTTGGAAGAGGGGGCGAAGGGGGTGGACTCGATTCATCTGCTCTTGGACGGGTTCAGCACTACTATCAGGGAAGCCATTGCCAAGAACGACACTGTTGGCGATGACTTGAAGGTTATGCTTGATGCTCTCAAGACGGATGTTGAGGAGTCGAAGGCTAACTTTGTGGGTGCCAACTCGGAGACTAGCGAGAAGGTTCAGGCTGCCAGTGACGCTGTCATTGCGAAGTTGGATGAGCGGGTTGCTGATCTGATGAGCAAGTATGATGAGTTCCAGCTTCTTCATGAGGAACGGGCTGCCAAGGGTGAGGAGAGAGATGCCAATATGGAGGCGGCTGTTGTGGGTAATAAGGCTATTGCTGAGGAGCTCAAGCAGCTGGTTGATACCCTGGGTGCTGCTGTTACCGACTCGATGGAGAGGATTGAGGAGGCTTCCAAGACTGTGTTTGAGCGGGTTGAGGCGCTTGTTACCAAGTCTGATGAGAGCCAGCTCGAGGCCAAGACTGAGCACTCGCGTACTCGCGAGACGGTCCAGGAGGCTATCACCAAGGTCGGCAGTGTCAACGATCAGGTGGCTGAGTACCAGCCCAAGATTCTTCAGACGCTCGAGGACTTTGTGTTGGTTGTCGGTCAGCATTATGAGCAACTTCACACCAAGACGCAGGCGATTCAGGAACGTGTCGAGATTCCTGTCGAGAAGTACGACGACGCTGTTGTCAATGAGAAGCTTGATGTTCTTGTTGGCCATACTGAGGTTGCTGACAAGGCCTTTGAGCGGCTTGATACTCTTGATGAGGTCCATACTCAGGTCAAGGCCACTGCTGCTGAGCTCGCTGTCTTTATTGCGGCTCAGACTCAACGCATTGCTGATGAGCATGAGGATAAGGAGAAGAGTCTTCAGGAGACCATTGTTACCTTGGAGCGCAAGCTTGAGGAGAAGCAGCAAGTTGAGGCTCAGATTTCCGATCTTCGCGAAGAACAAGAACGCCTCAAGCAGTATATTTCCGTCACGCTTCCCCAGGAGCAGGAGCAGATCACTATTGCCTTCATGTCCAACCTTCAGGGCGAGGAGGCCCGGCTCAAGGAGACGATTGCGTCCCTTAAGGAGGAGCAAGAGCTCTTGAAGGAGACCTTCTTGGCCAGCCTGAAGGAGGAGCAGACCCGGATCATGGAGGCCAATGCTGCCCTCAAGACTGAGCAAGATCAGCTCAAGGAGTCGTTTATCGCCAACCTCAAGGAAGAGCAAGCCCGCATCATGGAAACGAATGTTGCCTTGAAGGAGGAGCAGGATAAACTCAAGGAGACTTTCTTGGCTAACCTCCGCGAAGAAGAAGGCCGGCTCAAGGAGTTGAATGATGCCCTCCGGGAAGAACAGCAGACGATCCGTGATACGTATCTTGCGAATCTTAGAGAGGAGGAGTCGCTTCTCAAGGAGATCAATGCCGGTCTTCGCGCTGATCAGGAGGCTCTTCGGGAGAGCTTTATCAAGAACTTCCAGGAGGAAGAGCTGAGACTCCGTGAGGTCAACGAGCAGCTCCGTGCCGACAATGAGAAGCTTCAGGTTACTCTCAAGGAAGAGAATGATCTGCTCAAGGCTTCTCTCAAGGAGGAGTATGAGCAGGCCAAGGCCCAGCTCAAGGAGGAGCACGAGCAACTCAAGGCCCAGCTCAAGGCTGAGCAAGAGGCTCTCAAGGCTACCTTTAAGACTGAGCAAGACGAACTCCGCGCCGCCATGAAGGAGGACAATGATCGCCTCAAGATTGAGTTGCTTAGCAATCTGATGGAGGAGGAGACGAGAGTCAAGGAGGCCAATGCTGCCCTCCGCGTTGAGCATGATAACCTCAAGATTGCCTTCTTGGCTGAGCTCAAGGAGGAAGAAGAGCGCATCAAGACTAGCCTGGCTGATTTGCGCCTCGACCAAGAAGACCTCAACTCTCGCAAGAATAACCTCCGCTCGGAGCTGTCTACTCTGGAAGCTGCTTGCAAGTTCCGCCGCGAGGAAGTGGATGATCTCACGAACCAGTCTGAGCACATGGAGCGCAAAGTTCTGGAAGGTGTCATGGATCTTTCAAGGGTGTTGCTCATGAAGAAGACTGCCAGTGGTTTGCCTGAGAAGAAGGGTCCTGGTGGCAACAGGGAGTTTTCATCTACGATGAGCAGGAAGAGGGTTGTTAGTGGACAG
Source organism: Triangularia setosa (assembly GCA_033296915.1). NCBI lineage: Eukaryota > Fungi > Ascomycota > Sordariomycetes > Sordariales > Podosporaceae > Triangularia > Triangularia setosa. The sequence continues at coordinate 437 of MU866332.1, read as the reverse complement.
CAACCGCTTGATGCTACCGGTCCGAACAAGGCGAGGGGTACATCGGCTGCGATCAATATCGCGCTTGCGCAGTCTGGTGTTAACACCCCAGAGTCGAGGAGAAACTTTAGTTTGACGCAGATCAGCAACAATGTTCCCGCTGGCGGCATGAAGAGGAGCCAGAGCGTTAGGACGCCTGCTGGCGGCGGAGCTGCGGCTAGGGGTATCAGGAAGGGAAGCTGGACGCCGATGGCGGCTGCGAGTGGGAATAAGGCTGGGAAGGGGTATGGTGATTTGGTGGGGGATCGAGAGGTTGAGGAAGAGGATAAGGAGAATGCCCCGGCGGAGGACTTTGGGGTGAAAGAGGAGGAGGAGGAGGAGGAGGAGGAGGAGGAGGAGGAGGAGGAGGAGGAGGAGGAGGAGGAGGAGGAGGAGGAGGAGGAGGAGGAGGAGGAGGA
>MU866331.1:0-46121 GCA_033296915.1 Triangularia setosa | reverse complement strand
CTCTCAGTCCGAGTATATTGGTAAGCTCTCACGATTCATCACCAAACCATTACGAAAAACACCCAGAACACCCATGACGGAAAACAAGCTTGTCGCCCACGAAGGACTGGCTACCTACGCAGAGGTGGTACGGTATCAGAAGCTGGTGGGGTCTCTGCTCTACGCAGCAGTCATCAGTCGACCCGATATTGCCTTTGCAGTCTCCAAATTAGCCAGTTTCAACATGAATCCAAGCAGCGACCACCAGGAAGCAGCGGAGAGAGCACTCTCCTATTTACTAACCACAAGTACTTACGCCTTACGGCTGGGGGGTGGTGACCGATTTGAAGCCTTCTCCGACGCTTCGTTCGCAGACAATGTTGCCGATCGCAAGAGCTCCCAAGCTTACGTGATGAGGTTGTTCGGCGGGGTAGTCGGTTGGAGAGCCAACAAGCAGGATACGGTCACTACCTCCACCACTGAAGCAGAGCTTCTGGCGTTGTCACAGGCCACCAAGGAGGCCATGTACGAGATCCGGTTGATACGAGAATTGGGTGTGGAATTGGATGACGACAAAGGGATCAGAGTGTGGTGTGACAACGCCCAGACAATACAGCTCGGAACCCATGGATTTGTCGGAATAATAGGAATCAACTGGCAAGGAGGAAATCGGAATCAGGGCACCCAACGGCCTCGGGCAAGGCGTTGGCTGGGGGGTGTGTTGAATTAGTCGGGAGACCCACTGTTAAGGAAATTAATATCTTGGCAGTGGGATTCAGGTCACCAGGTTCGAAGGCGGCCAGCCACCTGGACCTTTCTCCCTAGGACAAGCAACCAATTGACTAAGTTTGAACCCCATACCGTTGTTTGACACTATCCAACCCCGGTTGGAGCTCGCTCCTGCACACAACCCTAACCCTGCATCCTATAATCCTGTCCTCCACCACCAAACCGTGACAAGATGACGTTAAAGTAACTTATTATCCAACCCCGTTAGCCTGTAGGGTCTAGAAAAGTCCACTGTTCCATCTGGTCGGTTGTTGACAGCTTGAGAGTTACAGGCTCAACCTTCCTGTTGAAATACAGCACTTATTTGTGGATTTTACAGTATGTTCTTTCTCGTGGCTCACAGCACTCAAAGGCTTCAAGCCACAACGCCCACAACGCCCACAGCGGTCACAAGGAGCTACAAAGTTCTCATACAAGCCACTGTGGCCAACTGAACCGATGGAAGTTGTGGGGATTGATAAGGAGGAAAAAGAGGTCTTGGATGCCTATAAAAGGCTCCCCTCGCAGTGTATTTGGAATGGTCTTTTCTCTCTTAAGTTCAAGTTCAAGTCAAACAGTCAAAGTCAATATACTGGTTTACCACACTCTCTTCCAGGGCACAGTTCCCTGCAGTTCAGTGTCTGCCATTCTATTTACAGGGCATAGTTCCCTACTTCTTTTTCTTTTGCAGGGCATAGTTCCCCATACTTGCCTTCCTTCGGTGTCACTTCGCACCGTCGTACTTCGCAGTCCAAGGACCCCAGAGTCTTCAGGTAATTGCTTCCGACCTACCCGGCAGGGCATACAACTAGCCTGCCGGCGACATATCTCAACAGTATACTTGTGGCCTATCCTTTCCGACGCTCTCAGGCCAGAGCCTGAAGGTGGGCGACCGTAAGCCAGCCCAGCCAAGACTGGAACCGGGTGGTGAAAATTCGGCCGTTAACTTATCACGCACGTTATAAAGAGCCGATATAAAATATAGAAAGGAGTGGTGAGTGTGACGAACCCCTGATCAGAACCTCTGAAAGGGATACTAGGTTGAAGACTGCTTCTGAATAACGGTTCGGTGTAGCCATAAGGTATACAACAAAGATCTCAATTGTCTCTCGATAGTACTTGGTCCTAAGAGCTCAAGATATGAATTACATACTGCGGAGCTATCTACACTGGTTAGTTCCTCCATATATATAGACCATGGATCATCGTGGATCATTTCCAAGAAATGATCCTCATTGATCCTGTCACCTATGGATCACCTTTGGATCACTTTTCCTCAATGATTCTTGATGATCCAGTCCTGGTTGATTCCTATCATTAAGACCGTCTTCGTGCCTCATTGGCTCTCGACTCCCAGGGCACATAATTCCCTTGGATCTTGACAATGAGATTGGAGAGCCCTGTGTGAGTCTGACCTCCTAGCTATCCAGGAACCGTGTATCAATCCACATACCAAGTCAACATACTGCCCACAAGGCTGCAATTTTCGTTAGCAAGACATTGGATGTCATTCAGTGGCAATATGAGGTTACAAGAGATTGTTGCAGGATATGGTTCCCGGATATACACAGAGAAAGACTGTGAGTCTGGTCAATATACAACCCACCCACAAACAAGACAGTGCCAAAGAGCCTACTTGATCAACCCAACCCGTCCGGCTCATGAATCCTTACCGGAAGTTTCAACCTGCACAACCCACTGCGAGACCAGTTCGGACAATACGAGCCAGATTCGGAGGCCCTTCTCCATCTGGCAATACAATGGAAGCTCGACTTAATCACTCCCCGAGGCAAGATAAAACGGGAACCCTAAGGAACTCAAAGACCTAGACCCTCTACACTAGACCTAAGATGGGCCTCAGAAAGCATCCACTGTACTTACTATGGCATCAAGGAAAGGGGAAATTCCAACCACTACCCCCAATTTCTTGAATCCTGTATTCAGCAAACATAGCTATCACTACGGCCACTTCCCGGCTGGGATTGGAAGAATCTCGACAAAGGCAGGATAAAAGCTGAAGCAGCTCTCCTACCAATGGTTACTGGCCTCGGAAACATAACCCACTCAAGTTTTAAAAAACCGAATACAGACTACCCAAGGCCTCGACGAAACCTTCGACTGATTAATGTCGGAATTAACAATGATTGCAGAGGCAAGCACACCCCGGAGGAAAGTCAGCAGAGGTTTCCGAGGACGATGGAGGTCGGGATGAAAGCTACAAAGGCCAGAATTGAAGAGAGGCTGTTGAAACAGGCACCTACGGAGCATAACCAAACCCAACTTAACCGAAAAAACAAAAGCATATTTGAGGCAATCATGGAAACGAAAACTAGAGCATGAAGAGCCACGCTTCAGGGCGCCACCAACAACACTAGAATACTCTAGAAACTGGAACGGTGGGCTCGCTGCAAGACCTTTAAAACAGTCGAACCTCCCCGACTACCAACCTTCAAATACTCAACTGGCACACTATTAACCACTCATGATCAAAAAACCGCGGTCCTCACTGGACACGTCTACCCTAACCCACCAGCCGACCTATCAGGTATCCAGGAGCCTTCTTTAACCAGTGCCTGGGAGCAGAAGTTCCAAGTAGACATAATGGTATCACCGGAAGACTTCAAACTAACTCTATCAAGACCCTCACCTTGGAAAGCTCCGGGCAACGACTACCTACCTATTGGATTCCTCAAGGCTTGTGGTAAACCACTACGCAGGATCCTGGCAGTACAGGTTCGGAGGTGTTTCGAATTAACATGGTTCCCAAAGAGGTTCAAGGAAGCTATAACTATAGTTCTCCCTAAACCCGGTAAAGAACCTGCAGACTATCAAGCTCCAGAAACATACAGACCAATATCCCTGTTACCAACTGTCGGAAAGGTTGTTGAGGCAATAATTACAAAGAGAGTAATTGAGACAGCCGAAATTTAGGGACTATTTCCAGATGAGCAGATGTCACGACCTTGACGTAGAAGCCCAGAAGAAGTAACCAATCGGACCAAGAGGAAGACTGGCCAATCGGAAGGGATCATTGAGGGAATGCAATGATCCTGGTAAGGCTATGGTCTGTATATACTGAGGAACTAGGTAGCTTGTAAATAGTTCCGCAGTATGCAATGATCACAGCTTGTATTCACGGTATCTTGTGTTTACATTGAGACATCTTGTGGTGCACTGTTTAGCTGCACTGATTCATTATCTAGAAGTTCGCCTTCAACCGGTTCCCCTTTCAAAGGTTCTGGACATGGGATCGTCACAACAGATGAGCAACCAGGCACACAGATCTACCGAACTAACTATAAGGCTGGTAACAGCACAGGCCAGGGAGGCTTGGAGATAGCGGGCTACTGCCTGACTACTACAGCTGGATCTTACAGGTGCTTTCGACAGAGTCACCGATACTAGGCTACTCACTACTTACAACCCTCAGAAACCAAATTTTCCCACATTGGCTCGTCCACTGTGGGAAGAACTGGATAACAGACCGGAAACCTACCCTCTCCTTCGACGGTCAGCAAGCAGAGAAAATAAATATCATAGCCGGGGTCCCACTGGGCTGCCCTCTTTCACCAGTCTTTTTCATCCTCTATATCGCCTCTTTATATAGGGAGCTAAAGGAAAAACACCCGGGTATGAGCTTGGTAGGATTCACCAACGACAAAAATCTCCTGGCCTTTGGAAAACACTCCAGCAATGACTACAGGCAGCTCGAAAGAGCCTGGGCTACTTATGTACATTGGGCTAGGGCCCACAGCATGGACTTTAACCCCCCGAAGAGCGAGCTTATCCACTTCAACAAAGGCCGCACCTACTGGACTGAAGCACTGCATCTAACCCACCTGGCAGACCAGAGCGTTGCTGAAGTCAAACCGAGGCCTAATGCCAGATACCTGGGCATAGGGCTGGACTGGAGACTCAACTGGAGAGCTCACGAGGCCAAGGTAGTTGACAAGTCAAAATCTCAGGACTATGCTCTATCTAGAATTGCAGTCAAAACATGGAGCCCAAGCCTAATCAGATCAAAGGAAGTCTACGCCAAGTGCATTAGAAGCGCAATAGCTTACAGAGCTACAAACTACCACAAACCTACCCCGACTGGAGGTCAGCCACAAGGTCTGGCAAAAAGGCTACAAAAAGCTCAAATGAAGAACCTCGAGATAGTAGCCGGGGCATATAAAGCCACGCTAATTAGGAACCTGGAAACAGAAACCTGGGTTCCCACTCTGGACTTATACCTCAACAAAAGACTAGCGGACTTCAAATCCAGGCTGCAGGAACCGACACTATACAGTGGCAAGGGGCCAGAGACTACAAAATATCTACCGGGACAAATGATTCAAGAAGCCTGCAATAGACTATACAAGCGTTTCCAGGAACGAAGACCAGGCCGAAGATCCATCCACCCACAAGAACCGACGGTTATTGAGAGGGCAACCGCAACCATTGCTCAGTGGGTTGCCCAAAATCAGGAGTCAGAAGAAACCCGCGACAAAAAATGCACTGTACCAGGCATGGGAAACCGCTGGAGAAAACTGGTTAAAAGGATGGCAGACGAGGGACCACGAGACCTTCTGTTTACAGACAGAAACTTACCAAGGCCCAGAGCTCTCTACTGGTCCAGGCGCGTACAGGAGTTATAGGCCTGCGAGACTTCTTATTCAAGCAGCAGGTCTCTGGCTTATCCACACCGTACTGCGCTTATGGAGAGGGCAGAAACAGTTGAGCACCTCGTTATATGGTGCCCAATACCATCGAATCCTAGAACCTGACCAAGATCAAAAATACGTACACAACGAGACCTCAGCTTTGCACTCCAAGGCGCGAGGCCTTGGAACCAATGGCTATTAGAAAAGGTCTTGGGTTGGCTAATGGATTCAGGCTGCTTGGTGGAATACATGTTGGAGGGTACAGTAAACCCTAACCCTCCGCATGATTATGTCATCCCAGCCACCACTCTCCACAAGTGCGACTGCAGAGACTTCTCCTAGAGAAGACACAATCAAGATGAGATCAACCCAGTCGTTGCTTTGGCGCCCCAACAGATCCCCAACTGTCTCTCGCAAATGCTTGCAAGGCTGACCTATGAGGGGCTGGCACGCCAGTTGTGGGGCCTGTGCTCCAAGCAGGCCACGTGACGTGTGGCCTGATTGGGCACAGGGACCTACAGGTGGATCCACTTCCTTATCTAATCTAACTAGATACATGATGTCCTGTATCAATATGGGCCTCCTACCAAGATTCCCATCAACTTAATCTGGATCGAAAGAATCGAGCTTCAATTCTTTCGATCCACTTCTGATTGGTCGAACCCAGCTCCTAAATGATTGACAGGAGTGTCTTCGAGTTGGCTCTCGACTCCCAGGACCCGGAATTATCCCTTGGGTCGTGACACTGTTCCACATGATAGGACCATAATTACTTCTGGGCCGTGACAGTCACTCACTGATATAGGTCACTTGCTGATAATGTACGTCAGGGAACTGTACCCTGTAAACGAAATGGCAGACACTGAACTACAGGGAATTATGCCCTGGAAGAGACTGTGGTAAACCAGTATATTGACTTTGAATGTTTGACTTGAACTTGAAAAAGAAAAGCAAAGAGCACTCCAAACTGCCTGCGAGGGAAACCCTTTATAGGCATTCAAAACCTCGTTCTCACCGTGAGCGTTGTAGTTCCCAACTACAATTGATGCAGGTGGTGCAAGTCCTGGAAAGCACAAAGAAGATACTGTAAAATCCACAAATAAGTGCTGTAATTTACAATTCTCTACCCGTCCTTCTGATCTGCAGGAGTTCCATGATAACCATTAGCAAGCACAAACTCACCATGCTGTATCTGACCTCCAGGAGCTCAAAATGGGTCTTGTGGTATTTTATCTTGATTTAGTGGAGCTTTTTTCAAGGATTAGGGTTAATTGGGGTGATTTGTGGGCAGAGAGGCGGGATCAAACTAACCTTGTAAATGGATTGAAGAACCTCAAGGCAAGGGTCATCATGCGGAATGATTTTGAGAAAGTCTGATACTTCAATTGATTATTGCTCATGTTCTTCAAATGCTGTATTGATATGTGTGACAAGGGCTACATGAGCAGAAGAGCGGAGCAGTGGGATGAAAAGATTCCTCATCAAGGATTTTGAGGCCACTGTAGATTATTAAAATGAATTGAACCTATGTTGCTCCAAGCCCTGAACGCCAGCCCTTGCCACACCTCCAAGCACCAGGAGGGATGTCGGGTGTGGGGCCGAGGATTGACGACGTCCGGGGTTGGATGGGTGTGTACGGGATGACGCAGAAGTTGTAATTGTTTTTAATTACTGCGGGAATGGGTAGAGCTGGGTGAAGATGGCTTGTTTGTGTGCGGGAAAAAAAGGTGTGTAGGACTTCTTGCGCTGGCTTGGATACCACATCTGGGGTTTGTCGAGGCTACTGGGTTGAGTGCCAAATAAGTCTGATTAGTAGGGAAAGGAGTGAGAAGCCTGTTGATACACATCTTAACCACTGTGCCTTGTGCATAATTTTTAATATCATGGTGAACTCCACAGTACACAATCACAGCGCACGTTACATATAGGCAACGGAAAATTGGTTTGATTCACAATAGCACTAAGCTAGAGAGCTGTATAGCAGACTGGCAAAATACACAAAAATATTGGTAACGTCCGGTGTATCCCTCCATCCATCCAAAGTTGTTTTTTCAGCCGTCAGAGAGAGGAGGTGGGGCTGGTGTCCTCGGAGCGGCGACAATCCCCTTGTACTCCTTCAGCCACTCATTCCAGGGTCTGCCTGCCGAGGTTTGGAGGTAGAGTTGATGCTTCTCATAGGAACTATCACTGCCTCCTGTTTGAGCAAAGTTCTTCCAGGGCTGTTTCTGCTCCTCTGATCATGGCAGGATTTATGTCAGCTGTGGCTAGACGGAAGTGGTGTAACAACGACCTTAGATGGAATCAATGCAAAGTAAAGGGAGAGTACCTGTGGCAATGAAGCCCATGTTGAGATGGCTTTTGTGTATGTTGTGGTGTGTTTGTGATTTGGCTTAGACTACAGGAGGTGTTCGATGCATTCGGCAGATGCAAGATGAGAAGGAGAATCGGAAAGGGGAACTGTGAAGCATGGAAAGTATAAATGCACAAGTTAAAATACTGAAAGACTGAATAATACTTTCACATGGTCCGATTGCAGGGAATCCTTCTTGCTGGAGAAAGGTGTTGGGAGTGCAAAGTGGGGAACCCAAAGAAGTGAGGCTGGCCTTTCACGCAAATATGTTGATCAAGAGTTTTCACCGGCTGCACCATGCCAATGTCTCGTGAGCGATTTGCTTACAAAATGGTGTGTCCGGCAGTGTTATGATTTGTTGTTACCTGGAGCCTTGCCTTCATGGTTGGCGATGGAGGTCGGCTTGCTGTCTTGTGCCACAGATCTGTATGCCCGAGTTTCCAAGGGAGATATATTAATGAGGGATGCCTGTAGCATCGGTGAAGGGTGCTTCAACGCCAAGAGGCGCCCTCAATGTAGGTAGGAAACTTGGAAGCCAATGAGGATTGCATGGGCTATCTCACTGAAACCGCTCGGCTGATACTAGGGTGACTTGGCAATCAGTTATTGACCAACTGTGGTATTACCCCATGAGGACGACATGAATGGCTTTCTCCACGGCAGGCTATCAAAACTGTTAGGTAATATGCGGCTGTACTTGCGGCGATGGCTCGGAGTTGTACGATGTGTCGAATCTGAGATGATTCTGTGGTTAGTGTCTCCAACACAGTTCCAGTCGAGAAACTAGGATCTCACCGTCCAAAATGGAGACAGCAACAGCAACAGTTTTCTATTTGGACCGCAAGCCGTACAAGGCCGAAAAGCCATATTTCTGCTGCCTCCCGCTGGAAAGCCTGAAAGGAAATCCACCAACTAATCATGTCCACATCCCGGAAGATATTACTGCGACAAATATTCGGGGTGGTGCGGCATCGTTTAGTCTAGACCGGAATGGCTTCGAAGTGGCAAAACAGCCTCTGGGTGACGAGTTCAATTACGAGAGCGTAAAACCCGGCGGCGAGATCGAGCAGCGGTATATACGGCAGATGGAAGCGTTCTTGACCGAAAAGTTAAAAGCCAGAAAAGTCGTTGTGTTTGACGTAGAGGTAGGTGTCGGAGGTGTCAACATGGAGAAGATGTCTGCCTCGCATTACATGTTTTGAGTTCTAATCCAAGCAAGACCCGGAAACGGAACCCCCAATTCCCCGATGGCATCGGAGAGAAGTCTAGTTTGGAGCAGCCCGTCCGCGGCGTCCACGTTGGTTAGTTGAGCCGGAGGAGTTTAGGGACGCCATAGTAATGCGATCAGCAGATTCCTCGCCGGCTAGCGCCATCGAGCGGGCTGTTTATATTGCTCGACAAGAAAAAGACGAGGAGGTACTTTCTGGGAGAATGCAAATCATCAAGTTAGAGCCTTCTCATTGTGCCCCGAGACTGATATGAGGCTAACTCACCTGCAAACTGAAGCTCATGGCGACCCTTTTTCTCTGATCTTGAGGACTGGCCATTGGGTCTATGTGACTCAAGATCGGTGGACGTTGAGGACGACATCATACCCTCCGACACGGTGTTTCCAACAAATGTGGCTGAGACACTCCAAGTCCACCACTCTCCGGCCCACAAGTGGTACTTTCTTGACAAGCAATCTCGGGACGAGTTGCTTCTTTTCAAGATCTTCGATTCTGATGAGACGAGCTCCAGAGGTAATCCTGTCTATTCCCACTAGTCATGAAATCGATGGGCACTGATGGTATCATCCAGTTTGTCCGCATGCGGCAATCCAGCCAGATCTCAGGGGATACGGTTCTGGAAGACCAAGAGAGAGCATTGAGACACGAGCAATGATATTTTATGGATGAAGAACGATCTTCCTATTGTGTTCTCATTCAGTCATGATATCCACAGCAATGAGGTTGCTGTGGCAGGCGTTGATCTCGTTAATGTCGTTAAAGTCGTTACGTCAATTCCAATAAACAAACAAAACTTCCCCATGTTCGCAACCTGGTGTTGCATCCAGACCAAGGTGAATCAAAGAAAGTGCATGTCCGCAGCAGTGCCCGACCGCTCGTGGATGACCGAAATCAAACACTATCCTGATGATGCTAGCCCCTCCCCAAGAACCGTTTCCACGGCCCATTTCCACCAGCTCCCAGGTGAATCGGCACCTCCCATTGACGCCGACCTACGGAATCCTAGATCATCTTTTTTTGTATACCCGTCTGTGGGGCAATGTAAACAACATGAGCAATGGTGGGCGAGGGCATTGAAGAGACACACCTTTTAGCAAGATCCCGCATTGATCCAAATAAGTCCGCTCAATGTTCCCGAAGCCTTCCCATGCTCTAGCTTCAGGCTTCAGGAAGGGATCACGGCCGTTACTTGCCGAGAAGTAAGAGGCGATCCGTTTTGACGAATAGCTACGAAGTCCCCCAAATGTTGACCATGGGCACTCAATTGGCTTGGCCTATTTCTGTTCAGCAGACGATCATTGAGAAAAAGTGCAAGTAAGGTGTTTGATGGAGCAGAGAAAATGAAGGGGGCAATGCATACCAAGCCTGGAAAGTGGCTGTAGAAGCTCATCTCAAGATTTTCGCTGAGGATCACCTGGAAGATGAAAGTGACCAAAAAGATCTCAAACCAGTGCTCTCGTTTCTTACCGTATATCTTTTGGGTATATTCCGCAATGACCCACCTCTCCAACACGCACAAATGATCCTTCAATATGCCATTGAGAGTCTGCGCTTCAGCAAGGGAATGTGGTGTTACAGCAGGGAGTGCTCGCCAGGGTGCGTCCATCCATGCTACTCTGTAGTCTCCGTTCACAGTATCGGCATGCACCCAGTAAGTTCGTCGTAGGAATCTTGCGGCGAAGATGTACAGAGCGTTCCTCAGCATTTGTTTTGGCTTCAGGGGGGAATTTGTATTAGTTCATCCAAAAGCGATACTGTCCTCGGTGGCGGAACGACTTACCCTGGGCTTCGACATATCTGCCCTACTGTAATGATCAGCAACTCGCAATGTGGCGGCAATGAAACTGTTGTTGGTTCCTAGTGTCTCGATAATCGTTGTTATGTGTAGGTCCAAGTATTGCGCGAGGACTTTTGTCTTTTTCAGGTCCTCGAAAGTGGACGCACGCTGCAAAGCGAGCGCCTTTTCTTGGTCCACCTGGTTTAGCTGATTGGGAGAGAATCGCCGGAACATACCAAATCCCTGGAGCTCAAATGTATCAGCGACTGTCAGCGGGGAGCTTTGGCTTAATTGTATCTCCAGCGGACTAGGATCAACGATACTGGCTGTGCGAGATGGTAGATCTTGATCGTTCATGTGCTTGTAATAGTAAATAAAAAGTCCGATTTGAGTGCCTGAACGGTTAGCAACCCATCGATAGGGAGCGTGCTCCGCACGAAGACTTACGCCGCCTATATAGCTCAACATCGTCCAGCCTTGCTCGCTGACAAGGTACATGTAGAATTGCCCTCTCACTCTGTAAGACTCTGACGCAGCGTGGGCATGGCCTGGTATCGCTGCACTGCAAGCGTATAAGTAATTAAGTAGAGGTGGTATCCTTGATGCTATAGTTTGGATTTACCTGTACCCTCATTAGTCGGCATGTTAAACAAGCGCTCTGCTTTCGGATTTGGGCAGTGGCCTGTCGCTCTGCGTCTGCCTTACGCTTGGGAACGCGCTTGTGGAGGACATTGCTTGATACAGACGCGGTTGAAGCATGATCTGAGGCCGACGCCTGTATCGGAGCTGGATAGGAGCTCGGTGATGTTACTCTCGATGCTGCTTCGCCAAATAATGGTACATTTTTGCCTTTCGAGACGTGTTGTGAAGTACTGGGCTGCAGTCGCCGGTCCATTCGTCGTTTCTTCACGCTGCCATCAGGGAAACTACTATCTTGACTACCTGATATTTGTGTTTTGATGTCCAGGCTGTGTAACTTCGAATTCTTATCCAACTCGGCATCACGCGCTCCACCCCAAAGCGACGAGGAGGATGCTTCGGCGTTGTTGGTGACAACGAGTATATGCGAATGACTAAACCCAGGAGGGGCGACTAAAAGCCTGACACTGGAGGTAGATGGAATCCAGCCATTTCTCTCTGGCGTCAAAGACGTTGCTGCTTCCCCAGATTCTGATGGGCCATTAGACGATTGCGCCAATGTAGAAGGACTTGATGGTAGTTGTTGTTGAACTGCAATGTGGGTCCCATCAAAGGATGGTAGAGATAGGGCGTCGAGAGTCGACGAGTCTTGGTCCGACTGGCGTTCATTGGTATTGGAAGATTCCAGATGTGCCGAATCAGTAGAGGCTTGTGGGATCCCAATGAGATGCGGGGGCACTCTCTGGGTACTTGTACTCCCTTGTGAAAGGGCGAAAGTGAGAAGTTGGTCGGGGTCCCAAGAGCTGGGGTTCTGATTGGCAACGACGAGTATTTCGCTGACTGGTGTATCGAATTGACGGCCTAGATTTGGAAGGAAGCTATCGTGGTCATGGTTGTTGTATGGAGCCATGGATTTTGTTTCGCAATTCGGACTGTGCTGGGCGCCTGAGGTATGTGTGTTTCCGTGATCCATGCCCAAGCTGAAGGAGATGGGATCCGAGAATGAAAGCGAATAATGAGTTAGAGGTGAATGGAAGGGGCCTCCCCAATCAGGGTGTAGAACTGGATTTTCGGTGTATAAAAGCGGTGAAGCGATATCGACAGGAATGGCGTAGCCGATGGTTGGCGCGTTTGTGGCGGTAAGGGGGTGGAGGTCATAAGAGGTGTCTAACTCAGAAGCTACGCATTCATCTTGAGCAGCAAACAGGGTATTAAGGAAAAAGCCATCTTCGAATGACACCGCAGGCGCACCACCGGAGTTCAAAAAATCTCGCAAGGGTACTTGCTGCAAGAAAGTACCTTCGTGACCGGATTGCTCGGGCCCGGGATTTCGGTTCATTGGTGCGACGGTATCGTTTATTCCGTGTCTGTCACAGCCCGTGGCGAGCGTGGGGTGGGATTGTCGGGGAAAGAGCAGTTGATCATATAGCTAGGTTTGTCTTGAAGGAATTGCGAGCACCTATTATATTTATGATCTGCTCATCCATTAATTGCTCTCTTCATTATGGGAAATGAAGGACTGAAAGTGACAACTGGTGTAAGACAGGTTGGAAGCGGGCAACTGCAGTGCAACTGGAAGATGAGCAACCATCCTGTCAATGCGGGAATAATTTCCAACTACCAACTTTTCAGATCGGTGTGGCACGGGCTGCAGCCTCGCCCAAAAATAAGTGCTTGTTTCAAGAGATTATCGGCAGTGAATTTGTGGAATGTGAAGGATAAAGACAAAAAAAGCAAGACCCCGAATATCGTTGTTCCCTGTGACTTGCCCCAAATGCAATAGGTGGCATCGTTTTCGGTTGCCCCAAGCTCTTGTACCTGCTGTCCTCTGTGCTTTTCTTTCAGGTGCTGCGACGGGATACTCGAAAAAAAACACCCCACACCATGACGGATCCCGCCAAACTGAAAGACGTGTCAATCAAATCACATTTGGACACCGAGGTCTCATGCAAGTACCTATCATGGGAAACAGTACTGTCGGAAAAGCACGAGGAAGCCGTTCAGAAGTTTCGCGACCCCACCAAATGGCCAGCCCATGAGAAGCACTTGGTAGCTGGCCTCAGTATTCTCACAACATTCATGGCTGCATACTCTATTTCTGCATACGTTTCCGGGGTTAGCTCCATTGCCGCCGAATTCGGCTCATCTCGCACGGTCGCCCTTGTTGGCATGCCCACATTTCAAACTGCCTTTGCTGCAGCACCTATGGTTTTGGCTCCTTTCAGCGAGTTTGTTGGCCGGAAGCCCGTATTCTTGACCACTTATGGGCTCTACAGCCGTAGGAAACACATCATGTTCCCCTATTTTCTGCAGCTACAGTGCTAATACATGTCTATCGTGTCGTGGGTAGTCTGTACCCTAGTTATAGCTCTTGTCGACAATCTTCCAGGACTGCTGATTGCCCGATTCTTCCAGGGCGTCGGTGCCAGCACTTTTAGCACCATGGTTGGGGGAATCATCGCAGACATATACCAACCCCACGAGCGCGGTATACCAATGTCGCTATTCGCAACAGCATCGTTCTCAGGCGGAATAGGTCAGCTGGCTTCAAATTTCGTAATTGAACCTTTAGGCTGGCGCTGGATCTATTGGCATCAGCTAATCGTCAACGGCATTCTGATGGTCCTCATTTACAGCTTCTTTCCGGAGTGCCGAGGGCCTGTGCTGTTGGGTAAGAGAGCAAAGATCCTGAACTCGATTGACTTCAGTACCTACAATGAGAAACCCCCATCGTGTCGTATAACGTGGAAGGTGAGGGAGGAAGAAGAGCGTGCCGACTTAAAACAAATGATCCGAATTAGTCTTACCAGACCATTGCGTGCGTTGGCCCCTATTCGCAATAATGACCAGGGATCTAATGAAAAAAACCGCTTGACAGGTTTGCTGTTTACTGAACCAGTCGTATTTTGGTTCAGCATGTGGATCTCTTTCAGCTGGGCGCTTCTGTTCATGTGGGAAACCCAGATTGATTGATAACAAGCAACCTGACCAGCACCATTAACAAATCGAGTTTAGGTTCTATATATCAGTACCACTTACCTTTGAAATGACATATTCCTTCACAACACAACAAACTGGCATTGTTCTGCTCGCAACCGTTACTGGGGCCGGCATTGGGAACGTGTGTTACCCTTTTCAGGAAAGACTTTACCGGGAATACGCCAATAAACTTCCACGATCCAGCCTACTGCGCCAGTTAAGAAGAGGTGGCAAAGTCCCTGGGTGCAGCACGGAATGGAATCCAGAAGCCCGGCTCTATACCGCGTGCTTTCTCAGTATCGCCATGTCGATCGGGATGTTTATGTATGGAAAGCTCCCAAATAATCCAAGTCATTCAGAATGCCAAACTGATCTTCAATTCAGGTACGGGGCTGTCATGGTGCCTGAAATCCACTGGCTTGTGGCGTGCATCTCCATTGTCGTCGTCACCTTTGGATCCTACTCCATTTACCTCGCCGTTTTTACCTATTTTGCCGACGTGTAAGTTCTCCTTATTCAGACACAATGACATAACATAAACTAACCCTTGGGTGTCAAATCATGAAGTTATGCCATATATGCCAGCTCGGCCATGGCAGCCCAGAGCTTCTGCAGAAATGCCGTAGCAGGGGCCTTACCGCTAGCTGTGACTCCCAGTAAGGGGCCTTTGCTCACAAGTGTTGCACTGTGTAAGTTGGATGAATTGACAACGGCGCGCAGTGTTCACTGCCCTTGGATTCATGGAGGCTTCTTTCCTCCTGGGTGCATTTGGGCTGCTTACGAGGTAAGACCATCCACAACATTGTCAGTATCAAGCCATTGTAAGTAACATGAACTTTGCATGAAGCTTCGTTCCATTAGTGCTAGTCGTCCTCGGCCCACGAATTCGAGCGAGGAGCAAGATTGCAAAGGTAAAACTCTCTTCCACCTCAAAACCACGGAAGGATTAGTACTTAGTATTTAACCGTCTCCAGAGCCTCCACTAAAGTGGTCTTCCTTCCCAGGGTTTGTTGAATGCGATGGGATTGCACCCGTGGCTGGTCAAAGGGTATGCAGCGTGAGAGAAGGTGGTGGGATGTGAGGGGCGGACCATGATCTTTTATACATGAATCATCACGCTAGGCGGGCATCCTTGGAAGTTGTGTGGCACATAAACCCACATATATAGCGTCCAATAGGTACGTACCTACCTACTGCTCTAGACAGAGGGACCTCAAAATAAGCCCGGCAAAAGCCTTGGGTCGCAACGAAATGCCGGCCATTAAGTGAAGCGGCTTTCAAATGCTGATACATGGTCAAGTAGGCCTAGAATCGGAAGACGCCTGATGCCGACGACTGGTATTGCGATAAACAGCCACAACCGGCGAGAAACGTGGCTTTCCACTTCGACCACCCGCCACAGCTGGTGACAACCGTGGCGCTTCCTGCAGCGCCCAGCCACAACCGGCGAGAAATGTGGCTTATCCAAACGACCTGTGCTCCAGAAACCTTCGTGTGCCACCCCAAACCAAAACCACCTGCATCCAAGGTTGTGACATCTTATCAAGGTGCTCGACAAAAGAGCATTCAGCAAAGAGGATGATAGGCCTCGACGATGTCACAAAGTGAAGAAATATGAGGCATCTTGGGCAGCTGCTGCATGGCTGCATACCTACCTAGGGGAGAAAAGAGAGAAAAATAGGAGTCACGAAGAAGGGGCCATGAAGAATGTCTATATATACAATGGTTCTTGCCACAGTTTTTTCCATCCTTTGCTAGATTTCCAAAAAGGCCCCTCGTAGACACTCCACAGAAGCTACCCACACAATCTATTGTACCCTCCTTTAACTACCATCTTCCCGATTGGCCTTTCTCAACATGGCAGCTGAAATAAGCTCCCATGACTCCCATGCCTCCCATTCACCGAGCTCCTGTCGGTCAACGGACATCTCAGAACACTGGCACCTTCACCTCAACATCGTAAGTCCGAGCTTTAAAGGCGTCTCATGCTGTGTTGGTCCGCTTGGCCCCAGCAATCCTTACAAAACCCGTTACCTGTCCTTGAAGTTCTTCCATCACTCGGGCCAATAGCCGCGTGGCCACCTACCTACTTCATCATTCCACACCACCTTTTCGTCTCACAGTCCCGGTACCTCTCTCTGTATTCCATTAAGCTTACCTCTATTTTGCAGATCCAGAAATTCGAAACAGAAGAACGACGAATCATAACCTTGAGTGCCGCGTTGCCCATAAATCGGTTCCTGGAAGCGGGTTCCGAGTCTGCTTCTACGGTTTGGGAGCGTCTGGCAGACAGATGGGGTGACGACTTGTACGTTTCATTTGGAGCAAAGAAATTTGTAGCATATCTGACTCTAACAGCAGGTCGTCTGAGTCTCAGTCTGAAGAGCAAAAGCCATGAGCCAGATAAGTGGTGTCTCCCAGGTGATGGGATTCATGTTCCATATCTCTGATTATGGGGCCGGGGATCCTTGTGTTGTTGCGGAGTTTTGTCATTTGTTTACCTAAGAAAGGCATTGGGGTGATGGTTTAGAGGTTGTCTTTTGTCTCTTTTGTCTCTTTTGTGGCCTTTCGTGATCTCTTCATGTTACCTTGCCTTATCTAGGCTATGCTATCCGGTCTCGGCGTAGTTTTCATATCAAATAGTAGGGGAGATTGGGGGGTTTTTGGTGTGAGTGGAATTTGGATTGATATTTGGGTGTGGTGGAGGCAAAGGCAGCGGTTCTGGTTGCAGTTGTGGGGAAGAAGAGCAGACATTCTCAGAGAAGAGGCAGAACCTACGCCAGTAAAACCCTCCTGGCTATGAAACATGAAGCGATTTACAACCTTGCTGCCGTCAAAGCCCTCAGAGCTGACCATAGACCCTCCCTATCTGATGCTCTCTTGGCGATGTGCTTTCACTGCATTCCTGACCTTCATAGCCTTTTGTCAGTTATCTCCCTGGTCCGTGTTTTGATTGTTATCCCGGTGACCTCGTCTTCATTGCAAAGCAGAATAATCAGATCTTGCAATCCGACGTGGGCTTGATCGGATAATCCCACAGACCGCTCAACTTGATTTCCGCCGCAGTCGACCAGTACCAATAGTTGTTGGTGTACTTGGCCTGACACCGCTTCTTGATATCCTTGCGTCTCTGGCCGTCTGGTCGGAATAGGGGCGCAACAATGCTCGACACCTCGGTCAGGATGGGAGCATACTCCCACGCGGCATAGTTGGGACACGCAGGTACTTTCTTGGTGGTCCAGGCGCTGTAGATTTCGTCAGCTGATGCGCGCACTGCATTCCAGGCTTCGTTCTTGTTGGAGATGTCTTCCTTGTCAAGAAGCCTCTTGTCGCCATAGGTGTGCCACGATCTGCCGATAGGGCTCTTGACCGAGAGGCCGATGGCGTTGTCTTCGTCGTGCATGAATTTGGCGCAGAGATCAGCGGCGCCGACACTGCCGTGCAACTTGCGTCTCGGGGTTCGCATGTGACCGGCAGCGAAGGAGTCCTGGAGGAAGTGATCACCAAAGGCGTTCATGGCGTAGGCAAGCTGCAGGTCTCCATCGGCAGCGACTTGAAGGGCGTAGGAATGGCATGCGTTGTAGGCGGTGCGCGCATCGGCACCGAAGTGGTCCCAGTTGATCTTGGCCAGTTCGAGGTAGCTGGGGCACTCGGCAGGGCGGGCGATTGTGTAAAGTTGCAGCTGCACATTGACGTCTGGGATCTTAGGATAGACGGTCGAGGGGTCTTGGTGCTTGTCTAGTGCAGCCTGGACCATTTCGACTTCTGTCGAAAGTGTGTTGATGATCTTTTGCGCCTCGGCTGGATTACGGGTCGTGTCCTGGGCGAGCCAGTACCACGCTCGCAGAAAACGTTGCTGCTGCTCGTGCAGGTCCTTGACGTCGCTGATGGGATTGACAGTGCCGTAAAAGTCCCCGGCTAGTCCGTTGATCTGTCCATATGTCACCTCCAAGCCGTTTTGCAGCTTGAAGGGTTTGTTCTTGGCCACGTAGGACTGTCCATCGTCCCAGGCCAGTGTAAGCGAGTCGCCGAGATAGCTATGCTCAGCATACTCAAAACTGCCGTCTAGACAAGCATTAGCAAGAGGTCTCAGGGAGTCGGCTTCACGACCACTCACCCTTGTGCGGTTTCTCTGCGCGCTCCTGTTTCCACTTGACATAGTCGATCTTGGAGGCCGCTTCAATTTCTTCCTCCGAGATGGGAATTGCGACGAGCTGTGAGTAGTCATTGTGGCCGTGGTCTGGTTGAAGCTTCTCTAGCTCTGCTTCGATGTTTGGTGGGGCGTTGGGATCGTTGTCGTGGTCATAGTCCCACCCGGTGAGCTCATGACTAAGTGTTTCCACGGTGCTGGTTGGATTGTCAGTGATAACACGGGGAACATGACTCGGACAACAAACAGCTCTTGAATTCCGGTGCTCATGGTGGCGATATTTTGGTTGTAAGTGGGTGAGGCAATGCTAACGATGGCAAGCCGTGGAAGATAACTGGCAAATTGCAGATGATTCGTTCTGGCATGCTTCTTTCGAGGCCGAAATCAAGGGAAATGCTGCGGGTTTATATCCTTCTTCTGAGCCATCACAGGCTACAGAGCGCTAGCCCACTGTGCTTCAATTTCAAGCGGTTTAATCCCAGTGTTCGAAAATTCCACCAAGACTTCATATTGCCTTGCTCCCTGCACTTGTACAATGATACCTTGTCATCTAGGTTGCCTCCACATACTGCAAGGTCTTGGGTACCTTACACGGTTTATTCGCAAGTCATAAGCTGTCGAACCATCACAGACAGATGTGGCCTTCAAATGTGACAGGCAACATGTTATTGTGGCTGGCTGGATGGGCATTTCGGGTGGGCACCGAGGAAAGCTATTCTCTAGGCCGGGCAGTCTGCACTTCGCTGCAATCGATGATAGATAAGGAAAGCCGCACATCGTGACTGGCTAGACATTCTTCATTGCGTTACTGACCTTGGCTTTATTGCTTTGAGCATGCTGTGGCTGCTGGTGGAATGTGTGACTAAATGCATCATGCACGTGTGTGTGGTGACTCGGATCCCAACTGCCCCTCCACCTGCCTACGGTCTAGGCCAAACATAGGCCGAATTCAGCCTCCTCTAAAGCCGAGCTCTCAATCTCATGCCTGTTTTGTGGCAACCTCAATCTGAACTTGGTCTGATCACCGCCTCGTAGGGCTGGGGTTGGCTGAATGGAATGTCTTGTCCCACCCACCTGGGCCTCCAGTCCATGTTCTAGACCTTATTACCGAGGCAGCTCTGAAAGCCAGTTGCCAGGCTGCAGGGAAATATACATCTTTGTCTAGTGCCTTTTACCAATAAGTGACCACACGGCGTTTTGCCAGCTTTGCTATTGGCTTCAAACCCTCGTCCCAGCCGCTGTCAAACACGGCACTAGTGCTCATTCAGGTGTTGTATTGTACGCCGATGAGCAGCTACAGATGCAGATAACGAATTTTGCTTCTCCCTTCTTTTCGACGGAACCAATCATCTGGGAAGCACCGTATCTGCCCGAACCTAGAGCCAGAACAGAGAAGCTTTCATGTCATGGCTACACTGCAGTAAGGATCGCTCTCTAATATAATGAGGATCTAGACCTCATCTGTGGTCTACTTTCTGTTCCAGGGCAAAGTCATCCTGAAGTCAACTTGAAATTTTCAACTCACATACCTCCACAATACCCCTCCCGATAAACACCGCCCCTGAATAACCTCTTCTCCTATCCTCCCATCCTGGACCTTCTACCCCCAAACTGGTGCGGCACGCTCCCAATTCTCACCATGGAGCCCACCACCAAGGAGATCATCATCGAACAAGTCATCGACGCCCTCGGCTCGCAAGCCCTCGACACAGTCTCGCCCTCCAATACCCTGCCTTCCCGAGCACCCAAAGACAGCAACAGCCTCTCGCCCAACGACGACGACTTCCTGCCCCACTGCATAACCCAACAACCTATCCCCAAGCCCCTCCGCCGCCCCGGCGCCCCGCACAGCATCATGGTCGGCCTCAATAAGGAATGCCCCCGCTGGGCGCCCGGCTCCACGATCAAATGGTAAGCGTCGAAGTCTCCATTTTGTCATCTCCTTTGTCCCTATGCTCCAAACACCCTGCCAGAGCGAGATGGTGCTGACAAATCTCCTGTCTTGCACAGGGTAGCCTGGACCCAAGGCTTCAAAACTCCTTCTGATGCTTCCTACGCCGCCGAGCACCTCCACCTTGCCTGCCAAAAGTGGAACGAGCTCGACGTCGGCGTCACCTTTGAGTGGGTCAAAGAAACAAAAGACGCCACCTTTGCCCTCTGCCACGGCGGCGACAGCGGCGGCGGCACCCTCGCCTCGGCCTTTTTCCCCAACGCCAACGACCTCAACATGATGCTCGTGTACAACCCCGTCTTCTCCATGCCCAAGTGGAAGGCCAACCTCTGGAAGGTCTTCACACACGAGCTGGGCCACGTGCTGGGGCTGAGGCATGAGTTTGCGCTGGACGTGAACCCAGAGAGTGGGAAGGTTTTTGAGGCAGTGAAAGCGGTCCAGCTCGGGCCGAGGAATGAGAAGTCGGTTATGACGTATAGCAGGACCCCGCCCGAGATTCAGACGAGCGATGTCGAGTCCACGAGGGCGTTTTACGCGCTGCGGGAAGATGCCGAGGGGAAGCCACCGCTGGTGGGGTTGACAGAGGTGCAGGATTATGAACCTATGTGAGCATAGGTACACGGGGTGGCTTACAGCACAGCGGAGAGGTTACTGGGTTGTTGATGAGATAGTCTCATTATGGTGGATTATGTCGGGATGTAGTTTTCGACAGCCTATTTGCTTTCATCCCAGAGCTTCCCTATCCAGAATATGTCAGCCAAATACAGCTCCGCTTGCTCACGATGCTTGTCTGTTCAAATTCAAAGGGCTTCTACTTGCTTGTGGCATCTTTTATGGAGATCTAGGATAAAAGTCCATCAAAAGCTTTGTTCGCTCGCTATATCTTATGCTGTAGCTCGGACTAACTTACCATAAAACCAAATTTCAATGGATAAAAGCTGACGGAGGTTGCTGCGGAAACGGAAAGAGGGGTCTGAGAAGGGTGTCTGATTATATGATGCGTTCATATCTCCTTACGTCCCACTGCGATCGCAATTCACACCCTCCTCCTAAACTCCAACTCCAACCCGCCCGGCGAAGCAGTAAACTGATCCCTCAGCTCTCCCAATAACCTGTCCCCTTTTTCCTCGTCCCAAAACCCAACCTCAAACCCGGTCACCAACAAAGCAATCACAAACCTCATCTCTGCCATCGCGAGCGCCTTCCCAACACAATTAAATCTCCCCTGACTAAACGGCTGGAATCCCCTCCCATCCCTTACCATCTCTGATCTTGTCGTCCACCTCTCCGGAATGAACTCATCAGCCCTCTCAAACGCCTCCTCCAATCGTCCCAAACTCCACCTTGGTGATACAATAGTGACACCCCCCGGCACCCATTTCCCCGCGATCTCCACCCCGCCCTCCGGAGTCTGCCTATACCCCCCAGTAGGAACAGCAGGCCAGAGCCTCATCGTCTCTTTGATAACTCCCGTCAGCAACCCACACTTTGCCAACTCCCCTTTGTCATAGATATCCACGCCCCCCAACTCTTCCCTCAACCTCTGTTGCAGTTTCCTGTTCTTCACCAGCTCATAAAAACAAAAGACCAACGTCGGAGCAATAGTATCGCTCCCCGCAATCACCACCGTAACCGCATCCCCATTCAGCCACTCCCTATCCCTCTCCAATGTGCCCCCTTTGACACTCTCCTCAATCAGCCAATGACTCACATCCTTCCTTTCTGTCCCCTTCCCATATCTTGCAATCCGTTCCCCCATACGCTGCTTACACCACTTCATCATCCCTAGCCAATCTCTCACAATCCACATCCAGGGCGTAATGTAAAACGCTATTTGCGCCAGCCAAGGGACAGCGCTAAAGGGGCCGAGTAGGGACATTGCTCTTCTCAGTAGTCGCACCGCCCAATGCCATTTTTGGGATTGGAGCATCTCAAAACCTTGGCCAAAGGCAAATTCCCCCATGACGTCAAACGTGAAGAAGTAGAACCACTCACTGACATTCACTCCTTTTCCCTCTTTCGATAAGCCGTCAATCCTTTTGGCAAGGAGTTGAGCGTGATGGCGAACCCGGTCTTCATACTGGACCGTAGCCTGGGAACTAAACCCCCTATCCCAGACTTTCCTCCTTTGGTCGTGTTCATGGATACTGCGCGTGGTGTTCAATGCTATTTCTGGTAGGAGAAAGTCATACCAGACTGCCTTGGTACAATTGCTTCTCGAACCGTCGATAGCAGCCGGGACGGACGGGTCAATAATAGTGAGTTCTTCCGGCCCCGTGCGGATGATATTTCCATATTTTTGGCGGAGGGATTCGATGACGAGGTGGTTCTTCCCGTGTCGGCATTGCCAGACGTGCCAAAATTTCGTGATGGCTGCTAGTTTGGGGCCGGGGAAGGAGCGAAGGCGGTGAAAGTAAAGGCGGTAGAGGGTTATGCTTGTGAAGAGGCCTAGGTTGTAAGAGGTGGTGATGAAAAGGGTGGATTGAAAGTGGCTGGGTTGATGTTGGTGGTGGAAAAAGAGAAAGATGAGGGTGGTAAGGAAGTTGTAGGCCCAGAAGAGGGTGGGCGCTTGCATGTGCCATTCTCCTCGGATGAAAATGGCTAGATGGGAGATGATTCCTAGGAGGGCAGCTCCTGGGTAGAGGATGGTTAGTGGAAGACTTGAGAGAAGGCCCATGGCGATGGAAGATAGGAAGGCGGCTGATATGTTGGGGAGACCGGGCCGATGCTGCCTGGGACTGGGTGGGGGAGGGAGGAAGAGAAGTCGTGGGTAGATAAAGCGGAAAGGTTGGCCATGTGCAATATCAGGGGGGCATGATTAGCCCTACCAGTGTAGAACTTGTATTGAAGGATGGTTGACTGACAAGGCTTGATTGCATTTCGGCTCCGTTCTCCGAGCTCGCCTATTTCAGCGCATTTCTGTGACCTAATGTGGAAAAAGCGTCCTTGGCCGTGGCACAGTGGTGATGTTATTCCGGGAGGTGTAACTCGGACGGAGTCCCGGATGTAAAAGAAGGTGAGAGGCCGTCCTAGTGAAAATGTGCCGACGGGGCTTGTGGATTGATATGGCCGCCGCAGGTGGGATGAGTAGAGAATAGATAAGATCAAAAGGGACTTGTCTGCTCGCGTGTTTGTCTGCAGAGTTTTAGAGTCCAACTTGGTCCCATCGGAAGAAAAAGAGAGAGCAGTCAGTTTTAAGAGAAACGTCGAGATATCATCATGTATTCCAAACTTTTGGAAGGCCAGGTAAGAGTTTACCACTAAGATGGAGGCGGGTGCAGCAGGTTGATAGCTAACCGTGGAACAGATGGCCAAGGTCATACATCGGACGCAGAGACTGGTTGGGAGTGGCGTTTTCCATGCCCAGTCGATATGGCTGTTCACCCGCAGTGATCTAAAGACGATTGTCATTCCCCAGTCAGGCTTTGGAATTATCAATGCTATTGCAAGCTCAGGGGGATGGCCAGAAGTACTGGCCCGGGTGCCTGTGGTGCTCTTTTGGGTCTGGATCAACCTGCTGCCCTTTGCCATTGACAATCAGCGTCAGCCAGAAGCCATACTTGAGGATCGACACAACAAGCCGTGGCGAACGATGCCTTCGGAAAGGATGACCGAAGGACAAGCAAAGACACTGATGCTTTTCCTGTATCCTGTGGCTCTTTTCTCAAGTCTGTGGCTGGGAGGTACTCGGCAATGCCTTGCCTTGATGGTGCTGGGATATGGGTACAACGACCTCGACCTGGCCGATTGGAGCTGGGTGAGCCGGAACGCTATCAACGCTTTGGGGTTCTGTTGTTTCGCTTCTGGGGCATTGGAGGTCGCAATGGGTTTTCCATTATCATTCTGTGGGGAAGAGAGCCATGGGATGATCAAATGGCTTGCCATGATTGGCGGGATCGTCTTCTCGACAGTCCAATCTCAGGATATGCCGGATCAGGTCGGTGATAGTTTGAGGGGCAGAAAATCGTTGCCGCTGGCTGTCGGGGACGGACCGGCTCGGTGGACGATTGCAGTTCCCATGGTTGCGTGGTCGACGATCTGTCCTTGGTTTTGGGGTGTCGGCGCTGTCGTACATGCTGCGGTTGCATGCTTGGGCCTTTTGATTGCATGCAGGACGCTGACATGTCGTGACATTGAGGCAGATAGGCGGACCTTTCGGTTATGGAATTTGTGGATGGCCTGCCTGTACACTCTACCATTGCTGTCTGCAAGTAGGCGGTAAAGGATGGAGGTGGGGGTCGAGCTGTTGGCTGAGAGAGAGAAGGTGGGGGAGATTTGAGAAACTCTTTTTTGCAAATTCAAGACATCGTTACTACAACCCACTGATTCAACATTTGCTCACGCCATCTCCGGTGTTGCCCGGCCAGCGACCTGACATCTTGAACTCGACCCAATGAGCGACTTCGAGGCGGTGGTGGACTCTATGCCTTCAGCCCCCACCTCATCACCGCTATCTGATCCGCGGATCTGTCATAGTGGCGCATAACCCGGTTAATCCAGGCACATTCGGCAAGATTGTTACAAAAAGACTCCCGGCTCCGGTCCAAAAACCCGGTACATGAGGACGGGCATCGGCTCCGGCCCCAGACCCCCGAAGCCATCATATTTGACGGCCACGCCACCCCCGCTGCCCACTCGATGACATTGGATGTGAGGTTGGCTCTGTCAGTGCTGACTGGCACCCGCTTCGTCTCCGTTGCAGCTACGCCCGGCGAATATTTCCCTGTTCAACCGCCGTCTTATTCTCGCTTCATCCTTCCACGCTCCTCAGGCTCCTTCAACATGGACAAGCCCGTTTTTGTGCTTCTTCATGGTGCGTGGCACAGTCCGAGCTGCTGGGGTCGTGTCATCGCCGAGCTCGAAAGGGCGGGCTACAAGGCCGTTGCTCCAGCGTTGCCCTCTTCAGGCTCCACACCACCTACGCCAGACTGGTCCGAAGATGTCAAGATAATCCGTCAGACTGTTTCGGAGCTCGTCAAGGAGAATGACGTCGTTGTGGTCACACACAGCTTTAGCGGAATGACTGGCGGCACAGCTCTGGAGGGGCTGAACAAGGACGCGTGCATATCCAAAGGGCTGAAAGGGGGTGCGGTCAGACTCATCTACATTACCGCTTTTCTCGTTCCCGAAGGGTTCCAACATTCACCCGAAGGCACGCGCGACAACATGCTTCCTGAGATGGTGACTAGTCTGGATGATGGCACCGTTACGGTCAAACCGGAGGATGTCAAGGGCATGTTCTATCAAGACCTAGATGACGACACTGTTGCCGAACTGGCCAAGGAACTACGCCCGCACAGCTTGGGGGCCTTTTGGAGTACCACCACTTACGCTGCTTGGCGCCATATTCCGACGACCTACGTCCTTACCACTGGCGACAGGCCGACCACCGTTGTCGCGGCACAGTACCTCGTTGACTCGGCGAAAGCCAGTGGCCCACACAAGATTGACAATGTCATCAAAGTCGAGACTGGACACTCGCCATTCATTAGTCGACCCGAGTGGACCGCACAAACGCTGATTGAAGAGGCAAAGAGGCCACTTCAGCTTGGGTAGAAGAACGACAAAACCCATCTATCTACTTTCAATCAAAGCCCATTCAGTCCGTACTACACTAGCTCTCAGCTTCATTGACTGGCCGTTGCCCAATGACAGTAAGCCGGCCAACATTATATGCCAACTTTTGCCTATCCTGAAAGACTCGGGTGATCAGCTCTCTGCAACGGCTGCCCAAGTTGCCCTCCAAGCGGTCCAGAGCCTTGTAACTAACTTCTTCCGACGCCATCAAGGCTGTGTCTAGCTGAAAGGGCAGTAGCTCCAAGGGGAATGGGCGATTATCTGCTGCAATGTTTACTAAGCCATAGTCTTTGAAGAGGTCGGGAAGTCTGATAGGCCAACTGAGAAGTGTGAGTAGCTTTTCCACCCTCAGAGTTCGACATGGAAGAAGACCCACTCGTCAGTTGCCCAGTTTGGCCTTGTCCCAGCCAGTGTACCAATCATCTCCAGAAGGGGAGTTAAATTGTCTTTGATACCCATGCCCTCTTTTGTCCGGACTATCTTCCACCTACTGTAGTCGATCTCTCCCCAAGAAATCCACCCACCGGGTTCTGCAAGAGGAACTTGTCAGCTCTCCAAAGCTACCGGAGCGAAAAGACCGCGGCACCTACTCAACAGCTTGACTAGATTTTGAATTATTGGAGCTGGATCATTGTTGTGGACAGCCAGATGAAACAGCTGGATATGAACGATGTCGTATTTCCCGAGTAGGTGGTCCGGCAGCGTCGCCAAGCAGTCAAGGTTTTGGACCAATACATTTGGTGGAAGCCATTCCTTTGGGGGACACTGCATCAAATCAATATCGAAGCCGTCGATCCTTGCCGAAGCGGGCAGATAGCGAGCTAGGTCTACAAGCCAGATCCTGTATGCGTAACCACATAGTATTAGCGATATGCACTCATCTGCACGGCTGGGATGAGAGCAGAAACATGAGATGAAGCCGTACCCGGTGCCTACTCCTATCTCCGCGACCCGGAGACCCTCGGCCTGTGCTGGAATCCTGGGGTGAAGGGAGAATCCGCCGTCTTTCCAGAGGAAGTACTGCAAGTTGAGCCTAGAGTGTAAGCTGATCAGCCTTCCCATTCAACAATCAACAAGCTCGCTACGCGAGCTCCATGAGATTTAGACTGACCTTGCATTGGCCGAGAAGCTTCTTCCAAGTATGTACGGTTCATCTTGTGTAGTTTTGCTGGCCATATTGGACATTTCAGCCGTCAACACAGACAAGCTTGATCAAGATTGTCAAGGTCAGCTGATGCAGACCACGAATTTCCAAACCAGATTCCGGTTCATCCGTCAATCACGCATTTATACTGCATTCACCACCATCAATCCGCTTGTTCATTCCCACCATGCCATCCTACCTAGGCTTTTCTGTCACAGATAATCCCATCACATCTCAGCCCATGCAGATCCTCGACAAAGGGACCGCCAGCAGGGCTGCGGCGTATTTTCTCGCTGGGCGCCCTATAAATGGCCCAATACCAGCAGCCAAAGGACGGAATCAAGGTCATCACGTCGCACAAACAACTTCCTTTGACCGAAGCGTTTACCGAGAGAACTGTGACATGGCCAAATGTGCATCCGACCGAGGGCATAAGCCTGCATATGCAGCATAGGATCTAGGTTGGCGTGCCCGCGCCCGAAGATCCCGTAGCCATGACGACTATGGATGCTGTACCTGCAAAGAGACTGACTCCCCTGCATTGGTTCAAACATGCCGCAGATCACAGCGCCGTGGCGGGTTAGGATTACCTTCTCAGACCAGTAGAAAACTCCCAAGGATAATAGGACGTAAAGGAATACAAAGAATGATTAACAAAAGTCTAGAAAAATATCTTTAGTGAACTAGGTACTCATGTCGACCTTAGCGGTGGATTCGTAGAGGGCAACAACCGGCCCCAATCTCCGCGTCACAGAAGACCTAGCTATCACCGCTTTCGTCCGTCCACCTCCGTCATGACGCAGGTCATACCAGATTTAAAGACGCAATCCAAAGTCCTATGCAGGAGGTAAACGGCTGGAGAGCCCCGTCCCGCCAGAATGCACGGGTACCATTTGGCCGTTCCTTTCCCGGGTCTTCCGGGAGTCAGTATCGATGTGGCACAGCTTCAAGGTTCCATGGAACGACCATCGTCAGCCTGCAGCGCAAAGTGCAGGAGCTCTGACCGCTGGTCAGCCTCAAAACCCGCCGATGTTGAGGAACTCAAATACTGATCGGAAAGTTTACGACAGGCAATATATCAGATAATCATCGATGCCCCCCGTGTTTCCGTGTTTCCGGAGCCGTGCCGGCTGCCACGGAAATTTCAGCTTGGCCCCCCCGCGGCAAGTTGACAGGCCCGCCTTCACAAACTTGGGAGGCAAATCTCTAGTCAGGTATCAGCCATTATCAGTTTCATCTCTTGATAGTGCCGGTCCATCAAGTAGACGGCCACCGCAGCATCGTGCCACCAATCTGCCGCAGGCAGAGAGCGTCCCGCCACGATGGCGCCCTACAATGTCCGCATGGCGTTCCCAACCACCGTCCTAGCCGTCAACAGCGTCGGATTACTCCTCTCATTCACGGCCGTCGCTTTGAGGTTCTACTCGCGCTCCCTCCGCGGTACGAAGATGCGACTGTCAGAGTACTCCATCATAGCCTCCTGGGTAGGTCGGCAGGACATGTTCCACCTCCCCATCAAAAGCCCACAATCGCTGACCTTGACTCCAGGTATTCACATTCGGCCTCGTCACCTCTGAAAACTTCACCGTCACCCACGGCGGCGTAGGCCAAGTCTCCTCCACCGTCACCGCCGAAGAACTCCTCTTCTCCGCCAAGGTACTAACCCCTTTTCCCCACCCCTTATTGATCGGCCCAGCAACCACCCTTTATTTTGCCCCCTTTCCATATCAATACATTAACAGCCCCCCCTCAGCAATTCATCACAATAGGCGTCTGCGGCTCCCTAGCCGTAACCCTAGTCAAGATCTCCCTGCTCGATTACTTTCTAACCGTCTTCTCCGCCTACTACTGGTTCGTCATCTGCGACTACATCCTCATGGCCCTGACCTTTGGCTACGGAGCCTCCTTTGTAATTGTCTCGTTAGCTGGTTGTAGACCCTTCAGCGCCAACTGGGACAAGGTCTCAAATCCGGACTATGTCTGCATCGAGACGAGCAACTTTTATGTGGCGCAGACGGGGGTGGGCGCGATACTGGACTGTTTGATTCTGTTGCTGCCGACCGGGGTGATTTGGGGGTTGAGGAATATGCCGAGGAGGAGGAAGTGTAGGTTTTCGCAATTAATTATCTTGGAGTAAAATAAAGCTGCATGCTCAAGAAGCTAATGGAGTTATCACAGTGGGGCTTTGGGTGTTGTTTTCAGTTGGGATTGTGTGAGTTTCCTTCCCCCCTTCCCCCCCCCCACCTGTACAGGTCTTTCAGGTGAAGAGAAATGACTGACGGCGACGTGATAGCATTTGCGCCGTCTCCATCACCCGCTTGGTTTACAATAATATGGAGGAGTGGATGGTGACAAACTTCACCGAGTATGCAGGCATCGCGGCGTTGCTGGGAGCGTTGGAGGCGAACCTGAGCATTGTTTGTGCTTGCATGCCTGCCATGCCGGCTTTGTACCACAAAATGAGGGGATATAGGAGGGAAAGTGAGGGTGGCAAGCTGGAGAATGATAGTGACGGTGGAAAGGCCGAGACTGTCCAACGGGAAAAGGCTAGCGAAAGGGAGGTTGAGAGTAGGATGCTGAGGGACGAGGGTGATAAGTTGTACCCATTGAGTGTTACCAGCCAGACGGTGGTAAGCAGGGCCGAGAAGGAGGATAAAGATCTGGAGGCAGGTGAAGCACGAGGCACGGAGCTGTGGGCTGGGCCGGGAGTGGCGGATTTGGTCATGTTGGACTTGCCAAGGATGAATAGAGTTGAGATTGGGGGTGAAGCCGGGCAAGGATTGCCAGAGTCGCCTTGTTGGGGGGTTAATCAGGCTAGGAAATGGATGAGGTGATGGTTTGACCGTGAAAGACGCGGCCACACTGGTGAAAGCAATCGAGAGGGCAGGAGCCCGCATAGGCACTGGCTAGATCATCAATAACCGCTTGCGCGTGAACCCGGATGACTCCGCATGACCCATCAATGATGGGCCCCATAAACCCCAGGGTGTGGGCCCGGAAGATGGCCTCTGGAACAAGGTCTCAGAGCCGAATTCCTTCGAAGACATCGAGGGCCTGGCTGCCACCGTGGCCGAGCAGACTGGACTTTCCGAAGCGATTCGGATGCTTATCAAGGACCCTGAGACTGCCTTGGAGGAGAAGGTTACCTACTTTAGCTTTGATACCCCGGAGCGACGGGTTATCAGTTGACCTCTTATCTTTTTTTCTTGTTTCTTTTTCAGTCGATGAGATAGAGAAGAGAGAGTTTGTTGTTTATATTGGTGTGTGATAGACCAACTTTTGTCCACCGGATCGCCGAATCAAAGTATAATCTCTGTCAGTATTGCGAAAGAGAGGCAAGAGTGGGTTCTTCTGTTTCGGAGCTTGACGAGAGAGCTCGGATTGAGGTGCATCTCATTGCTCAGCGGTCCGTGAGCGAGACTCAAAGGCTGTCGCCTTCCGTGAGACCGCCATCACTTTTGTTTGTTGAGGCAGTAATTAAAGTCTGATCTTTTACGGGGGTCTACATATTCATGCGCGTTAACACTTGACTTTGCCGCCTATGAAGTCCGGGGATGGCCTGGAGGTGGTTTGAGATACTTTGAAGTGCTGATATGGATGGCTCATGCTAGCCAACACTAACCTCGGGCATCACGAGGTTCAGATGAAAGATTGTTTGGCCACAAAAGCTGCCCCCCCATCCTCCATATACCACTGACAGTGTATTTGAACCATGGACTTCCAGGCATGCCCCTCACGGCCTAACATTTCGTCACCGTCGTCCCTCTTCTCCAGAAAGGAAGCCCACTTACACATTCCATCAATGTCGATCAGGGTTAGGGCTACCTCCTCCCGCAAACCCCCACTCCAAGCCCCACTAAAGATTAATTAGACATCCACCCATCTGTCAAACGCGTCTTCCCGCCCCATCCCGCCCCATCACACGCGTCTGTCAAAGATGACCTTGCTTTTATTATCCTTATCCACCGTGACATCATTCCCTGCTCCCATAACCGCCCCCATCCTCAAGCCACTCGTTCTGACCGTTTGAAACCCCCTCTCTCTATTTTTGTATCTTTATCCCAACGAAAACGCGCCGCCAGTATATACCCGGGAGGGAGCCAACAGAACCAAGAGACAGACAGAAAGAAGCAAACAGCAATGTCAACACAACAACTCCACCCCACAATCCCCCTCTACCACCCCCCAGCCCTCTCCCCCCTATCTCTCGTCGACCCCGACTCGGTAGCGGGGTATAAACTGATCGAGCTCCCCCCTGACCTAGTGGCGTTGCTAGAAGGGGAAAATCCACCAGCGTATGTCCCCCCCCTTTCCACCACCCCATCCCATCCTCTTTTGAGAATCCGCTCGCTCTCTCTATCCCTGGCACCCCCCACCTTAAAGCTTCCCATCCCGTTGTGCTATTGTATTATCCCCAAACACCCTCCCCCGATCCCCCATTCCCATTCCCCTCTTCCAATCCCCCATCTCGTATATCGTTTGTACTAATCGACAACTTGGAACAGCTTAACCATATCCCCCTCCCCAACCTCCGCCATCTTAAGAGTTCCTAACTCCTCCCAATCCTACTCCCTCCGCCAGAAAAACACCTCCAACGCCCTGATAATCCTCTCCCCAATGACAACATCGAGCGATGCAGGCGAAGGAACGGCAGTAGACGGGTCAGGGGTCAGGGCGATAGCAACCGTTCACGAGACTGTCGAGCTGGTCCCTGTGCCAGAGGCGAGTGCTATTGCACCAGAGGTGAAGAAGAGGGGGAAGTGGCACGAGAAGTTTGCTCGGGGGAGGTAAGGTAGACATCATATACTGTTGGAACAAGGGAAGAGAAATTAAGTAATAGTAATGATATGTGTCTGGAGGGAGAATTTCTACTGCTATCTATCATCATACCATCTCTGGCGTGGGGCCCTGAGCAAAAAGAAGCGAGATGGCAAGACTGATTGGTGTGTCAAGGAGCAATGCTAGCTTATGCGAAAACGGTGTCTCTTCGCTCGGTTATCCCCCTTCCTATGATACTGCCCCCCCCTTCCTAGAGGCAAAAGGAAAGCCACTTCCCAAAAAGCCAATCCCCAAATCCCAAAACAGGGTCAACTCCCAAACCGGTTGCTGCTTCCCATGAGAAGCCAAGCGCTCGAAGCAATAGATAAATACAAAAACCAACCAACAACCCAAACCACAAACCCAGTGCCCAAATAAGTACTCTTGTTGTTACCGTATATCATACCCCCCCGAATAAAAAGCTCAGCTCTGATGAGTAAAGAGTAATAAAAACAAAGGAACGTGAACATAGCCTCCCCACACAGACACTTTTGCATAGCCGTATATCCATGCAATGCCCTCTCGGTGTATGCCTCTTGAGTTCAAGTCCTAGATGATGCAATGAGCAAAGCAAAGTAAAAAAACGCACCGCTGAACCCGTCCCAAACCAGACCCCATACCGGATGACCAAGGCCGCCAAAATAGTAAATAAAAATGTTGAAGGAGCCAAAACCGGGCAAATAAAAAAGAAGAGAAAAAGAAAAGAAAATGAAATAAAAAAGAAAAGAAAAAAAAAAGAAAAAGAAAAGAAAAAGAAAAGAAAAAGAAAAGAAAAAGAAAAAGAAAAGAAAAAGAAAAAGAAAAAAAAACGTCAAAATATGTGTTGAGAGGTGGGAGGAAAGTCGACTGGACAGTCTGCCCCCTTCTCTGCCAACGCATGTCTGCACTGAAGATAAGGCGCGTTGGTAAATAAATCCATGCCTCCAACAGCAACACAAATGATGTCCCCCCATCTAGTTGTTGGACGGTCCAGGGGACTACTACCTCTCCAGCTATCCCCGGTCTCCAGCGGTAAGACAAATCGCATTATCCGCCCTCGTGCCTCGAGCTGCTCGTATTTGGCCCTGTCCAGGCATCTCCTACCACCCGGGAATATAAGGCTGCCCCCGTTGCTGGTTGTTGTTCCCCGGTGGTGCCGGCGGTGAGCCAGTCAGATCAATCACGCCGTTCGCCCGGGCTCCTCGCTCATTTCTCTGCCCATGAACGACCCCAGCATTATTAGCATTACTATTGTTCGCCACTTGGGCGATTTTGGGCGCGGGTGGGTTCTGAGCCTGCACGGCCTGTGGTGGGTTCTGAACGCCTTGGAGGTAAGGACTCCTCACCTCAAACAGCCCTCCAGCCGCCCCAGCAGGTGCAAACAGTGCTCCTGGAATAACCTGTGCCGGGTCAAATGGCCTCGGCACGGCAGGGAAAGGGGCGCCCTGTGGGAATCGGTTCAGCTGAGCCGCCATCTGCTGTTGCTGACGATGCTGCATCTGCTGAATCGCTCTTGCTCTCTGGGCCGCCACTCGCTCGAGCTCTGCCCGGGCGTCGTCCCCCTGCTGAGCCCTCTGGGCCTCGTGCACCTGTTGGATTAAAGCCGCGTGCATTTCAACTTCTCTCCGGGCGACTTCCACCTGCTGAAGACGCACCCGCTCGGCCTCGGCATGCACACGTGCCATTGCGCCGGCGTGTACGGCTTCGCCAGCCTGTCTAACTCTTTCCATGTTTCGACGAGCCACACGCTGCTGTTCCATCTCCACATCCAGGTTCAGTTGCTGCCTAATGTGCATTCTCTGCATCTCCATCCGTCTGTTCATCTCCTCGACGTGGTTGGCCACCGGGGCGGGGACTGCTCCCGCCGGAGGATGCACGACGATCGGGGCTTGCTGTGGCAGCACTGGGATTTGTGGTGGGACTTGGAAGCCCGCGGGCATCCTCCTGGGCACTGGATTGGCAGCAGTCCGTTTTGACTCGTCTTCTTTGACCTTGTCGGAAAACTGAATGTTCAGGAGCGAGGCGTCGACGTCGGGGTTTGCCTCGGCCACCCTCTTGCGAGCCGCCTCTTCAGCCTCGCGGACTTCTTGTGCGTGGCGTTGCTCCACGCTGTCAAAGAGGGGGCAGTTTCCGCGCTTTCCTCCGCGAGCGGCATCGTCGAAATGAGTGTAGTCGCAAGACTTGGAACAGACATAGCATTGCATATTACCGCAGCCGTTCCTCGTGCACGTCATCTTGTTGCAGCCGTTTTCTTTGATGAAGGGTGTTTTGCCTGCCCGTAGTTAGCTTCCATGTTTCACCCACAGGACCAAAAACAATCCTTACATTTGTTGCAAGTCCGGATCATGGCGGCAGACATTGCTTCCTCGATCACGCGCCGCGCCGAATGGCCATTCTCGCGGGCAACCTCTTCGCAGCTCTTGGGGATGTGCGTCTCCTGCCGACAGAGCCGACAGCTGATGACACCGCACTCCTCGCTTACACATTTGAACTCCTTGTTCAGCTCGACTGGCGGGTACTCGGCCGCATACGGGCAAAAGGGGCAAGTCTCGAGTGACTCAAGCCCGGCTATTCGAAGAACAGCCTCTTGCTCGATGCGGTCCAGGGCCAGGGTCAGCTTCTCATCGAGAAACAGGTCCTTCTGGCTCTTGTTGAATGTGCCCTGGCAGCCGTCCATCGACATGCAGTCCAGCTGGTATTTGGAAAGGCCGACCTGGGTCTCGGCCATGCGCTTCGCACATTTGCAGCAGAAGAAATGAATCGTCTCGGCACTGCAGTGCACCATTCGATTCTGCGGAAAATCTCCAAAGCAACACCCACACTCAACGATGGTGCCGTCGGCTTCTGCTCGTGTGTAATTGGCCGCCTCCTCGGCTTCTTCCGCCTTCTTCGCTCTTGCCTTGGCAGCTTTGGCCTCGCAAACTCCTCGCGCAGTCTTGAACTCTTCCAGCGCGCCCTTTTCGCCGTCTTCGCTGCTCTCGGAGAATGCCTTGACGATCTCGGAGATGGTCTGCTTGGTCTTGGTGGTCGACTTCTTTCGCCAGTCCGACCTTTCCTGAACAAACTCGGTGTCCAGAGTAAGGTAGGTTGGATATACGCTATGGTTGCGCCGTCTCAGCTGCTCCTCTATGTTTTTGACTCTGAAGTCTGGAAACTCGGCCACAAGGAGAGACCTGCTGTTTGGGTGTCAGAAATGTGTACAACTGGCTAGGGACGGCACGTTGTGGAAAAAGCAATAGAGACTGCAAAGCCATCCAGACGCTTCAGAAGGCAGTCAACAGGACCAAAAAGATGGCAGATAGGCCTTCAAAGATAGTCGAGAGGCCTTGGAAATAATTCAAGAGGCCTATTCACTATCTTTTGACGTCTTTCGACTGTCTTCTAGAGCCTGCGGATTATGCAGAAGTTTCGTTTTTTTGGTCCACGACGTGGGAGGTGTGCATCACTTACGCTGCTGCCTTGTATTTTTTGAAGTACTCTGGGGGTTTGCCTTGGTGTCTCGGTTCGGCCTCAAACTTCTTGCGTAGCTCTTCTTCGATGTCCTCATGGGAGTTGGCCCGTTTGCGCTTCAAGGATTTGGAACGCTTGGGATATTTGTTGCCGTTTTCTTGTTGATCAAGAATATGCTCAATGATGCCCTGGGCTGTCCATGTCTGACTTTTGGCGATGTTCCGCAGATAATCGGGACATATGTCGGGGAAGAAATTGCGTGCCGCTTCTTCACACGCCTCCGTGCTCAGCTCTGGATCCACGTCACCCTGTGACCTACGCACTACGGGCATTTCCTGGATTTTGTTGATATCTTCTTGTGGCCTATTGATGTTGTCAGAAGCCTGGTTTTGATCTTGCTCAATCTGTGGCGGCTCGTTCAAGATTTTGTGGTGGGGATGGCCTCGAAGGGACTTCCGCAAACGAAGCCGAGCTTTCTTTGGTGGTGGCTCTTGTGCATTGTGTTTTTGTTTGGAGTGGGAACTGCCCATGGTGGTGTGAAAACACTCCAGTCCTCCTGGGAGAGCGGAGGACGGGGGGGGGGGGGAACGCAAAAGTGGAAAGACGACTCTTTGGGATGCAGGCGAAGACAAACACCCGAGGCAATCCAGCAGCTTCCCGGAAATATGCTCATAAGAAAGAACTTAAAAAGCCCGCAGTGGCTTGAGGTAGTCCGGACAGCAAGTTTGCTGCCCCACGAGAGCGGTTTGCCGTTTGCCGTGGGACTACCACATGCGATACTGGAAAAAGAGACTTACGGAATATGACCAAAGTGACGTTGAATCGCAAAGTCGAGTTCTCCCAAATCTCCTAAACCGTCAAATAGAAAATGGTCGGGCTGCTGTTCGTGTGCTGGTTGCTGTCCGAAAAACTGGTCGAGAAAAGCGTCGTGGTCCATGTTAGGGATTGGGAGACGCAGTCCTGACCATGCTCTGCAGCTCGCTCGGTCGTGAAGGCAATGAATGCAAGGACGGAAAGTGCCCCGCAGTTCAGTTCGGGTAGCGAAGCAAGTAAAAGTTGAAGCTCGATAAGGTATTACGTGGAGTGAATGGCGGCGACTCGTATACGGCGGGCGGGCAAGGTTATGGAGCAGCCCAGTGGCAGGCACAAGCTTCAGATGAGGCTGGCTGGCTGACTGGGACGGGGGGTTGTAGGTTCACTGCGCGACCAGAACACCTTCCGAGCCGAGCTGCGCGCCTGTGTCTAGGCAATTAGGTAACCAAACCAGGCCGACCGGCTTCCAGAGCGGGCGGGCGCAAAAGATGTCCAGCTCAAGATCCTCCTGAAAAGAGCAGCGACGGGGCTGACATGGCAGGTTTGCGAGCAAAAGAGTCCGGATTATTGCAGCGAAGTGTGGCCGGGAGGAGAAGTGAGTCTGGGGGTCTGGTGTTGCTCCAAGTCCACAGGCATGAGCTGCTGCACGGGCCACCACCTTCCAGCTTCACATTTCAAGGGGTAATTACGGCGATTACATGCCCCCCACAACAAACACACATGATGTTTCGTGGTATTCCCACGTATTTCTTGCAGGACCTCATACCTCTCATTCGTCCGTTGTTGTAGCGGCTGTCGGTGAAGGGTCGTGTGACACCTGATGTCAAACGGAACCAGCAAACCATCTCCTGCGCTTGCTGATAAGATTCTAATCAACCAAGCACCAAAAACACCGCCTGCAGGTGATAGCGCCTTAGCACTCAAACTCCCCGAACCCGGCGCTCCGGATCGACCCACCATTTGACCCTGGCACCCCGGCAGTTACAGGGGGCCCAGGGAGCGATCATTCCGATAAAAGAATATTCGGTCGATAACAACTTTCCTTCCCCCACAGCGTCCTCTTCTCCGTACTATCATCCTATGTGATACTGATATTGTCTGTCATCGCGCATGAGCCTGTACCACCAGCCCATGGACATTTACTCCATCGCTTGTCCGCACAGAAATCCACATACACAAGCTTCAGAGGACTGAGGGGACGTCACACGAGGTGTAACCGGCGATAACCTTTTACGCCCGCTTTATCTGGTGCATCTATCTGCCTCCCCTCAAACTTTTGATTCCACGTTTTCTCTCAGCAAAGGCAAAGGAGATTCAAAGTCTTCTACTTTGTTTTCTATAGCCTACTCGTTCTGCACCTGGTGTCCTCTCGGAAGCAAAACACATAACCCGCATCGCTCGATCAACCATCTTCCTTGGCATTCTCTCTCTTCCTCGTATACGAGAAATCTGACTTGTCACTTTTCTGTAATTTTCCTACCTTTCAATACTACACGTACCAGCACACCACCACCCAGGTCCCCAAGAACCTCTCTCAGCTCACCTTTCTACCAACCAAGTCCACCACACCTTTCCCCATCGAGTACCCCATCTTGCATTAGCCCTGCATTAACGACCAAAATATCAACGTGATAGCCAGGTTTTGATGCATCGATTCGGCGCTGATAAGAACCACCCCCCTGCGCTGCTGGCAAATATTAGACTTTCCCTGCAAATCTGCCGTCAATATCCGGATTGTGACTTTTGGACAATTGCATTTATCAAACGAACTGTTACATGTATCCTGTAATGCTTATATGAATACCTCACTTTCAATCCTCCCCAGAATCAGGAACCTCGGAGCTGCCCGTTGACGAAACGTTTCGCCTCCTCGTTCTCCGCCTCACGGCGTAGTTCCCGCATTTGCCGGCGCCTTCCGCCTCGCACCCCTTCTCAGAGGCGTTGTACTTTTCGAGATTGGCGGGGCCAACGGTGACGGTGACGATGGCTTGTGACTCACCACAACCTCGCTCACATCACCATGATCAATCTCCAGCACATCCTCCCCGTCTTCATCATCCTCGTCATCCGAATCAACGGTAGGGAAGTACCCCGAAGTGGCGCGTCGCCCGTCGTGATCATCCTCCTCCTCCTCGTGGCCGTCAGGCAAGAAACCGCCGCCCATGTCATTCTCATCATAGCCCTCAGGCAGGAACCCCCCTGCCATTTGATCGTCA
Source organism: Triangularia setosa (assembly GCA_033296915.1). Taxonomy (NCBI): domain Eukaryota; kingdom Fungi; phylum Ascomycota; class Sordariomycetes; order Sordariales; family Podosporaceae; genus Triangularia; species Triangularia setosa. The sequence goes on along the minus strand of MU866331.1, from coordinate 7,656 downwards.
TTGTCAGCCTCAAACCCTCCTCCCGCCATATGCACGCCATCCCCGCAGGTCTTTCCCGCCCCTCCGTTTCCAAACACTTGCACCTCCTCATCCTTGACATCCCCATACTCCCCCCTTAGCCTCTCCACAATTCTCAACCCCATCAACATCTTCCTCCACATCCCCAACGCCCCCTTCCGCCTCTTCTCGTCCTCTTTCCTCTTCCTCTCCTGTTCGTCCTTCTCCAGCTCCTCCACCATTTGCTCATAGTACTCCTCCGCCACCACAACCCCTTGTGTAACCGGCACCGCCATCCGATGTCCAAACTCGAAATCCACCACCGCCTCCGCGTAGTCTATCCCCAACCTCTTTGCAACCCTCATCGCGCCCCGGTAGGGTACATGTACCGCCCCTTCAGGGCACATAGTCGGCACAAACAAATCAATATTCCCATACTCATTCTTTGGTATCTTCCCGTCCTGAATCGGCTCCGGAATAATCCAATCCGTCTGATCGTAGCTATACAGCCCCTGCAGCACCTTCTCCCCCGTCGCCATCTCCGCCTCGGCAATCTCCCTCCTCCTATTTGTCGTGGCAGCCCGATAGGGCACTCGTTTTAATGGCATCTCCCCCTCCTTGGGCGCCCGCCCTTGCTTGTGCCACGTCTCCGCGCTCTTGACCTGCACCGCATCCTTTCTCGCGTAAACAGCCTCCCCCTCTCCGCCACCACCAGACTTTTTATTCTTCCCCTGAACAAACATTTTGACCGGCCTCGCCCCCGGCAGCAGCGCTTCTTCCCTCTTTAGATGCCTCTCCAGAACAAACTCTTTGCTCTGCTTATAATACTGCAGCGTTTCCTCCCCTTCTTTCACAGATTTCACCTCCCGCTCCGCAGGCTTCAGATCCGTCCCATCCTCTAGCTCGTCTGCTTCCCTCAACGGGTGGTGTTTGTCCCTCCCCCGCACATAGGAATTCATGACCCGTTTAAACCAATCATGCTGCTCATACCTTGCCACTTTCCCATTTTTATCATAAACCGGGATTTTTTCCACTGGTAGCCGGTTCCCTTTTGTGCGGCCGGGTAGTTGCTGGCGTTTGAGGTAGCGGATTGTGACGTCCTTGGCTGTGCCATCGGGGGAGTGGGCGATGATGTACGAGACTACCTGGCGGGCCTTATCGGCTTTGGCGCCGCGGGCTTCAAAGGATTCGGCCAAATCGCGATTGGTGGCGATGATGGATTTGACGAGGGGGTCGACGGGAGTGTATTTTTGGGTGATGGGAGAGAGGACTTCGGTCCAGTAAGCGGGGTAGTCGAGGTCGGTATCGTAGGCTTTGCGCTTCTCGGGGTAGGGGGGTGGTGGTGGGGAGGGGGAGGGTGATATCACGAGATCATCGTCGCTAGGGACGGACTCGAGGTCGGAGGAGGGGTCTGGTGGCTTTTGGGATTGGCGGGTTGATCTGGTGGTTTCTGGGGGAGGTTTGGGGGGTGCTTTCTTCGGCTTGGGTGCTGCTGCTGCCGGTCTGGCGGGTGGGACCGGCGTCTTTTCAGGAATACTGTCGTCGGGGTGGTCCTCCTCCTTTTCAGCCTCGGCTTCCTCGAGTTTGTTCCAGCCGAACCCCAGCGGCTGCAGGCTAGCCACCAACCTCGCCTCAATCCCTAGCCCTCGTAGCAAAGCGGTGAATAGCTGTGCCCCTACATCCCGACTGCCAGTGCACGACTGTGCGCACAGTCTGAACCCCTCCAAACCGTCCACTTTCTCCCCAAACCTCTCCGAATCGTTGCCGTGTTGCTGCTTGTACGCCTTGGTAATCCGGTCGAGTCTCTCCAGGGACATGTACCCCTGCTTCCTCAACCCTGGAGCCGTGATCCTGAACCTTTGCTTCCACCACGATGCCAACACCTTCATCAACCTGAACAATGGATCGCCATGCGACAGGTCAACGGCGCCTTTTTCGAGATGCTTGGCTGCTGAGCCCCAATCCCGTCCTCTAGCAGCGTTGCCCTTCCCCTTGCCTTTTCCAGACGATCTTCCCTTTGGCGGTGGGTCCTCTGCCTTTGATTTTAACCCGCTGTTCCTCCTCCAACGCTCCACCTCCTCCCACAACCTAGGAGGCAAATGCGAAATCATCACCGCCATGACTTCCTCATCACTACACCATGCGTTCCGCAGAGCATTATGCCATAGCAGCAACTGGACGTGGACGCAATGCGCTGCTATCCTAATCTTTCGTTCAAGCTTGGAAGGACCCTTCTTCCCCAAAGCGGCGGCGAGGTTGATTCGGGTGTCGCGGACAAGAGTCAAGTCGAGGTCGCCGGCTGGGATTGCCACGTCGGGAGCCGGGGGTGCCGGAGGAGCCGGGGGTGCCAGTGCCGTAACGTCTTCGAACTCAATGTCCTCATCTTCGGAGGAGCAAGCGAGGTCAGGGGAGGGTTGGGAGAGTTTTTGGTGCTCGTTCCGGGGGGGTTGCAAGGGGACGTCCTCGAAGTCGGCGTCGGAGAGGGAGGTTAGGGAGCTGCTGTCGTCTTGACTGTCTTCGACTTCGAGGAGGGAGGTCTTGGTGGAGGAGTGGGGGGTGGAGCTGGCGTCGAGGTCGTCGAACAAGGTCGGTTTCCGAGGGGGGGCTATTGCTCTCTTCGACTTTTGCTTCTTGGGTTCAGGGTCTGGAGGAGGGGAGTGAGAGCGGAGCCGTTTTCGGGGGATGTATGGTGGCATTTTTGGTATGGGATAAAACAGGACTGGCGACCATGTTGAGAGTATTTCAAGGAGTGGAAAGGCGGTGTTTACGTTGAAAGAGAGTCATTGTGTCGATCGTTGACAGCCTTGTCAATCCGTCGCCATCGCTTGCTTTGCACAACGATGACGCGCCTTCCAAGGGAGACGCGATTGACCCTAACCCTGAGCCGCGCTGAAAGGGGCAGTCTTGGCAGGGCGCCTGAGCTAAAGTGATCGGCGGTGGCCCCGGTCCGGTCCCCACTCTTTCCCGCGACAGTTTCCAGATCGTTCCAGTCCGCCGGGCAGGCAACACCACCTTACGCCGCCTCGTTTCTTCCCCTTCTCAGTCTTTCTTCCGTCAACCTTCCATCCTCTTGGTCAGCGACTTCGAATCCTTATCGCTCCACCTCGGAGTACCGACACTCTTCTTCAGCCCATCCTCCGAGTACAAAACCATCCCCCACCTAGTCCGTCACCAACTCCATCTTCGCCCATCATGTCCTCCCCAAGTCCAAACCCCAACGAAACCTCCTACATCTCCATGTCCCCCACCGCCCTCGCCTCCCGCGGTACCGACGACGCCTCCCTCATTGGCTCCCACTGTCAATACCCCCCCTGCAACCAGCTCGACTTCCTCCCCTTCAAGTGCCAGTCTTGTTCCCAAACCTACTGCTCCGACCACCGAACCGAAGACGGCCACGAGTGCGCCCAAAAGGGCGCCTGGGCCACCCGCCGACGGCTCGCCGAGCAAGCCAAACCCTCCCTCGGGGGCCACAAGCCCGTCCGCGACCGCGACGTCCTCTACGCCAAACCCTGCGCCGAAGACACGTGCAAAACAACCATCGGCACCTCCCTCGTCCCCGGGGTGCACTGCAGCGCCTGCCGGAGGGATTACTGCCTCAAGCACCGCCTTGAGGAAGACCACGACTGCAAGTCCAAACCCCCCCTCGGCAGCGCGCGAGCGTCAGCCTTGGCATTGCAGCAAGCAGCCATCACCAATAAAGCTACTTCGGCGCTTGAGAGGTTAAAGCTCTGGGGCGCCTCCAAAAAGGAACAATATAAGGACTCGCGCGCTGCCAAGGCTGTCGGGCCGAATGGGCTCAACTCAAAGGGGCAGACAAAGATTGCGGCGGTGAATACCCTCAAGAAGACGGCAAAGGGGGATGGCAAGATACCGCCCGAGAAGAGGGTATACCTCTACGTCGAGGCCGAGAACGAGACGGCCAAGGCCAAGATCCCAAAGGGGGAGTTCTTTTTTAGCCAGGACTGGGTCGTGGGGAGGATGCTGGATTCTGCGGCGAGCAGTCTGCAGGTGCAGAACATTAACAACAGGTCGGATAAAGAGGAGGATAAACTGAGGGTGTTCCATGTGGAAGGGGGGAGGATATTGGATTTTGGGGAAAAGCTGGGGACGGCGTTGGTGAGCGGGAATACGGTTGTTTTGCTGAGGGGGGTCGGGGCGCCGGAGGATTTGATCAAGGTTTAGAGCCGTTGGTCTTGGAGAGTTGAGATTTTCTGTTGTTTTTTCATGTAGAGCGCATGGCATAGCGTTGTGTTTTTCCAAAGCATGTTTGGTTTGAATTTGTAGTTACCGAATGACATCAGGCCCAGGGGACTTGGTTAGTATTTCACTGTACATTTTTGTTACTCGCCACGTTTGACAGCACGGCTTTATAGACGGCATATTCATCATTTATACTGCCAGGTGACGGGTGACGAAAAATGATGCATCGAGATAGCCACTCCAATCCATATTCCAGTCCAATCTTTCACAGCTCCCAAAAGATCCCCCATCACCTTCTCAACGATGCCACCGAGGAGAGAGAGCAATATGTATACAATAACAAAAGAGAAGAGTAGACGGGTATCACACCTTGCACACCACACCTCACCACATCAAACCCGCTTGCCCACATTACTCCCCCTTCTCCTTCCCACTCGGCAAAGCCTTTTCACTCATAGGTTTCTCGCTCAACTGCCTCTCCCTCCCAATCAGCGGCGCATCCCCCACCATCCCCCTCCCACCCCAAGCCTCGAACCCCTTGTGGAACACCCACTCCACCGCATTTTCCACCGGCTTGTCAAAAATCCTCGGCAAAAACGGCACAACCGCCAGCCCCAGCCCAATTGGTCCCCACGTCCTAATCGTCTTATTCTTGACATCCTTCATCGCCCTCCCACTATACCTCACCACGCTATGAATCGTAAACGCCGGCAACCCCATACTTGCCAAACTCTGGAAAATACCCCGCTGCAGCATCACAGTCCTGTAATCCTCCAACGGCGAGACAACCCCCGGGGTCAGCCCCACAGGGGCAGAAGGGGAGGTGGTGGTAGCATCATGCGTGGCCTCTACACCAAGCAATTTCTTCTGGTGAGAGTTGAGCTCGATTGAGGGGTTGAGGGTCCGCTGGTTGTGCCAGTAGGCCTTGTACCCTTCGTACGAGACGTCGCCGAGGATGTACGCCCAGGAGATGCCGTAGGCGGCGCGGACCCAGTTCGGGTGGGCGACGGGGCGAAACGACTCGCCAATGTCAGAAGTGTAGGCCACGTAGCGGTGGGCGGAGAGGAGGATGGTGCGGAAGCGGGAGGCGTAGGCTGCGTAGCGGACGTTGGAGTCTGTCGAAGGAGGGACGCTGGGGCAGACAACATTAGGGACGAGTGCGCAGAGAAAAGGCGGGGGGTGAAGCGGGGACATACTATCCCTCGTAGAGCTCATCAAAAAAGTTTTCGTCTTTATCAGCCTTATCGACGATTTTCTGGAGGTCAGGAGGGAGCTTTTTGGGCTCGGGGAGCTTGGTGCTTGGGGCGAGGTCTTTTGTTGCGCCGGCGACCTTTTTTACGGTTTCGGTTGTGGCATCGTGCACGGTTTTCTGGTCGGGTTTGGAAGGGGTGGAGGAGCTGAAGGGCCAGACCATTGTGGTGTTTTTTATTCTGGTTGATAGTGGTGGTAGTGGTGGTGATGGTTGAGAAGGGATAGAAAACTAAGCTAGAACTCGCAACAGGTGGGATGGAGGGGTTGCGAACGGCTTTATATCTTCGTAGGATTCGATCCCACGCAGGGAAGAAAACCAAGTTGCATGCAGTGGCTGAATCAAGCACTGTGGATGCGATTGCGATATCACCGAGATAATAGCTTAAAAACGTGGAGATGGGGAAATGGAGCTTCTGTTGTTTCTCGTCATCGGCACGAAAGCTTTCGAGCTGCGCGCACATTTTGGTGACGTAGGTCTTCGGTTCACCGGGATTTAAAGGGTAACTGATAAGCTCTTATCGATTGCGGCTCTTACCTTAGGTAGCAGTCCGTGCACGATTGTTAGCCGTTAGTAGGATTCTGGCAAAATCTCGGCTGTTTAGCTCAACGACGGAGCTTGGCCAATTCGACATTTCGTTGCCGTCGCCAATTCGTACAACTGACTGCGTCGTTTTCCGCCTACCACCAGCCCATACACCACCAACCACACCCCCCGAATTTCCCCCCCCGAAAAAGCACAAACCTCTATTCAAAATGGGCGGCCAGATGTACAACGTTTTCGGCAAGCAGGTTGCTTCGCAATACGTCAGTGCTTGCCTTTCTTGACAGTCTTCCAACACGACCCGAATCCCGAGCAAACCCTCTCTCCAGCCGCGCGACGACGTTTACAAGCCAATTGCTAACGTACATGATCTAAAACAGCTCGCCATGGGTGTCCTCGCCTCCCTCTTCGGTGGTGTTGCCGTCGCCACCTCCGGCGGCAGCGCTGCGAAGCCCACCACCCCCGGTGCTACCCCGCCAATCAACGCCTCCAGCTCCGACGAGGCCGACTTCATCAAGTAAAAATAGACCCTCCTGTATGTTGTCGAGACGAGATTCTAACAATGGCTTCTTGCTGTAAACAGGAAATTCCTTGAGCAGGAGGGCTCCGCCGAGAAGAAGCACTAAGCTGGGACACAAGGTGGTGGTGTAGGGGTGTTTCCGGATAGACGAAGCAGACATTTACACCACGGGTCACGGCTGTCGTGAGAGATTACGGGAGTCGATGATTAGTGATGGAACAAAGCAAGCGTGCACGCTATTGGCTTTCTGCTGTTCGTTCTAGCAAGACTTGAACTGTCGCTGAGAGAAGTGTACATTATATCATCATCAGCAAGGGGGCGGTTGCGGGCGGAATGAGACCAAAAACAACAAGACGTTTATTTGTTGCTACACTTTGATGTTTGTGGTGGTTGTGCATAACACTTTGAACGTTGGGGACAGTGGAACCATGAGTTGCAATCGTCTCTGCTCAAAGCCAACCAAACGTGAGGGTCTTTTGGTGGGTGCGTCTGCCTTGCACGGCAGGACTATCTCCCAAGATAGGTATGGTTGAGTTCTGCTCAAGTGGCGGGATATTTGTTTCCATCAGAGTTTAATCCGGGACTGCTTTTGGCGACCTCATAAACTGAGAAATTTTTGCAACAAACTTTATTCACCGAGTACCCTCCAAAATTGCCAAAGTCGCCAAAGTCAAAAGTACCGTTGGTTACTCTTGTTCTCCCGATAGATGGAGTAGTGGGAAATGATGTTGTGCTTTGACACCAGAGTCCTTTTTGGATAATTTCCAACACTGGTGTCTTGTTGAGACACCGAACAGTAAAGTAGAGGCGCCAGGGGGGGTGTCACAAGTTAACCACCGGCAGCCTGGACCACAATCAACAATACAGTGAACTGAGAGCTCTGAGCCAGTTGCTGAAAAGTGAAACAAGTGACGGGCTACCAGCGGCAGCAGCAGAGGCATTACTGACTCGTGTATAATCAGAGGGAAGCGCTGGACTTGGCAGATGCCTAAGGTCGTCACAAGCACGGGCCACTGAATATTATTAAAATGAATTGAACCTATGTTATTCCAAATCAGCGCTCCCAATAATCCAATTTTTCTTGGCAATTTTTCAATCCAATCAATCAAATCCAATTCAATTATGGATTTTTCGGGTTCAATTTAAT
>MU866330.1:0-46321 GCA_033296915.1 Triangularia setosa | reverse complement strand
AGGTCTCTTCGCTACGCAAGGCCAATGAGGGGCTTAGTAAGAGACGGAGAGCCAAAAAAACACGTGTGCGGCTTGGAGGGTCACTTACTGTACAAGAGGCACAGGATATACTAGACCAGAAGGCTGTGGGTAAGCAGGTGACCCAAGAAATACGACAAAGTGGTGGTGGTGCAACGGGGTCTCGTATGAAGATTTGGTGTTGTGGCGTGTGCGGCAAGCCGGGCCATAATGCACGTACGTACAAGGAAGCTGCATAATCGTCTGATTCATCGGTTTCTAATTCAGTTACTGTTATTCCTAGTGTTGTGGTTGTGTAATTGAGGATGATTGTGGTGGGGTGGTGGAAAATTCGCCGCTCGCTTATCACGCACGTTAAAGCCGAGTCGCTGAAAGATCATCACACAAAGCTGCACCTTGAATTAGATATTGCATGACCAACCTCCCAAACTATCCTATGGGTCTTGGTATTTATTTTTGAGTCCTAACACAACCTTCTTTAGGCCAAAAGAGCAATTCTCAGGGCCTACTAACAACTTTAATGGCCTCAATAATAATTCTTAAAGCCTGTTGAAATGGGATTCAGTGGTAAAAAGGCGAGGGATGCCAAGCTGGCAAAATTATCTATAACTGTTTCGTAATCCGCTTTGAGTTTGGCTCTCCTAAGAGGAAAATATTGACGCTACCTCGTCTTCCTGGGACCAGTGAGGAAACTGTATTCATCGCGGAGTACCACTCCTCCATTTCCGGGCCGAGACCCCGACGACTCTGTCTCATGTTGACCCGACACGCTGGTTCAATGCATCTCCTGTCACATCTGTGGTTTGAACGGGCGGAAAGACTGCGCAGGCCAACGGCGCAGGCCGGAAAACTCGCAGCGCCAGCAGCCAGGAAGGAAATAGCCCTGCATAAAGAAAACCTGCTGCCAACGCCCTGCATAAATGATCTCGCTCTGCCAACACATAGAACTACAAACATCCTTTTGGTTTCTTTCCATGTGCCTCGGCAAACATGGCGGAAACCACCCGCCCGTCCAATCGGGCAGAGGCCCGACAGCTCGTGGAGAGTATCGCTGAGAGCCACGGCCGCATCCGACCAGAGATTTGGAACCGCGTGACGGGAATTCTGCCCGAGGCTGTCCTTCAGGAACTTCAACGTGCTCTTGACACAAGAGATCGACTTATCGGCTCATCTGTGATGACGTGAGTATTTTCCTCCGCCTGCCATGTATCCAATAACCCTAAATGAGATGTATGTAGACTCGCTCGGAACCTATACACAAGTACCGCTCGCTTTATCTTCGAGCTGCTCCAAAACGCTGAGGACAACGACTATAGCGAGGCTCTAGCACACGGAGAGGTCCCGAAAGTATCGTTTAGCGTTTATTCGAACCACGTGGTCCTGGAGTGCAACGAAGACGGCTTTACCAAAGCCAACCTGAGAGCCATATGCGACATCGGCAAGAGCTCCAAGACGGCTGCCCAGTGCTATATCGGTGAGAAGGGCATTGGGTTTAAGTCCGTTTTCATGGCGGCGGATCGAGTGCATGTGCAGTCCGGTCACTTTTGTTTCCAATTCACCCACAGGAAAGGTGACACAGGAATGGGAATGATTACGCCAATTTGGGAAGAGGCTGGCCTATCTGTTGGAGACCGGTGTACTCGCATCACTCTTCAACTTCAGCATGCGAAGACCCCTGAAGACAGGGAGAGACGAAACCAGGTCATTCACCAACAGTTGAACGAGATCCATGACACGATCCTCCTCTTCATGAAGAAAATCCAAGAGATTGAAATCGCCTTTTACGACCGGGAGAAAGGCGAAGCTGATGAGCCATACAAGGTCATTACCCTTTCAATTAAGCGCACAGGGGCCGGGGCTGTATGCACAAAACATACATTGTTGTTAGGGCAGGAGGGCCAAACAGAAATTCAGTATTACCACGTCACGGATCACGTCGCTACAGGTCTTGCCAAATCCCAAGGGCGCACCTACTCCGAGTCAGAAGAGTCCTCGGGAGCATATTCTCGGGGAGAAGTGGTGCTGGCATTTCCAATGACTGCAATCTCTGTGCCCGTTGTCGATAATCAATGGCTCTTTGCATTTCTACCCGTCCGACAAATGGGGTTCAAGTTCCTTATACACGCCGACTTCGATACCCAAGCGAACCGTCAGGACATCGTCACAACCTCGACTAGAAACCAGGGGCTGGCGACAGGAATTGCTGATGCCTTCATCAAAGCTGTTCTCCAGCTGTGCGATCACCCTACCTTGAGATTCGAGTGGATGCGATACCTCCCGCAACAGGATGCTTATCCTTGGGACGATTTCTGGAAAGATGTCATCACAAAGATCAAGGACCGCATTATGTCCACCCCGGTTGTAGTCCCGGCCAAACCAGGGCCGCTTCGGCTGATAGACGACTGTTGGCACCATAGGAGCGATGCTATCGACAGGGACGGCAAGCCTTTATTCCGTGATATAAGCCCTGAGAAATACTTTTCCTCACTGTACCAAGATTCCGACCTGGTTCGGCTGAAAGACTATGGCCTGCAGTATATAGCCATGGGCGGAATCATCAACAGGGCAAGAGCCGATCTCGCCTCAGTAACATCGAGGATAAAAACTCAAGTGAACGAGGACTGGCAAACACGCGTCGCGAAGATTTTACATTTGCCATTCCGTATGGGATGGCAAAATCAAATTTCCGAGGTAAAAGCGTTGTACCTATTACCACTTCGAACCGGGCAATGGACGTCAGCAATCTCCGGGCCGGTTTATTACGCCAAAGTTAAGGACACAGAACTTGCGATTCCCTCGGGCCTTCCCTTCAAGGTGATAGATCCTGCGGCTGCCGCCAACAGTGCTCGGGAGCAGCTATTTGACGCCGTGGGTGTGAAGAACGCATCCGTTGCAGATGTCCAAAGCGCCGTTATCAGCAAGTGTCAGAATGGGCCCCTCACACTCGCGGAAAGCGTTGAATATCTTCGCCTTCTATTCCTCACGCAATGTTTCACGCAGACCGAGTATGGCAGGCTGCGGGTTTTCAACCACCGCGAGGTACTCCAAAACGGATGGGACGTGGACATTTACACTGAAAGTGACGACCCCTACGGCGCAAAACAGCTCTTCCGCCCCACCGCGCCCGGACCCGATTACGGATGCGGTGCACCCGGGCTCGAGGTCTCGTTCATACACGAAGCTTACTTTGAAGACCCTCCAAGCTTGCCCAACCCAACCGAAGATGGCCTTGCCTTGTGGGGGGAATGGCTGGCTGTGTCCTGCAATTTGTCCGAGTCGGTTTCAATCTATGATTTTGAGAGAAGAGAACTCACTTTTGCCGGCAATTATGTCGCCAAAAACAGACCCGAAAAGTTCGTAGGGCTTTTGCGGGAGAGCTGGGCGGGAGTACTCGAGTCCCGGGCGAGACGTGACAACCTGATCATCGACGCCATTGGCCAGATCCCAGTTTTGTGTCAAGGACCGGAAACTACTCTTCAGCCTCTGAAGTCGACGTATCTTCCATATGGGGAACCACTCGAGCTATGCCGTCGATTTATGACTGATAGCGAGTACTTCCCGTGGTTGAAGCTAGAGGATCCCCTCAGCGACACTGTACCCCTTTTGGAATGGAGCGGCTTGATATCCGCATTCGGGCTGGTACCTGATGGCCAACTCCTGGATTTTGTGCTAGTCGTGCTGAAGCATATCGACCCAAATCGGTGTGAAAAGCCATTAGAGAGGCCGGATCGGATGTACCAGCTTTACGCTTATCTCCAATCCAAGATTGGCGAGTCGAACCACGCTGAAGGTTGCCAGGAGAAGATCAGGTTTGTCAACAATGTCGACGTAAATTACATCGCGATACTGATATACTTTTAGGACGGCTTTTACTTCTGGGCAAGGTTATATTTATCTTCCTGGCATAGACAATGAAGGTAAGGCATGGGTGACACCGGAGGACTGTCTCTGGTCGGCACCAGTCGATCTGATGCATATAACCGTTTTGAAGAGTTTATACTATGACGCCTTCTCGCTTTCACAAGACCAGATCCTGCTTTTAAAGATGTTTTTCGTACATACCTTGAAAATTTCGGCTGAGGCTGATTGGAATCATATCGTCGAGGAAATCCGCTGGCAAAAGAACTGCAAAGGGATGACACTCCCAGAGGCGACGGAGCTGTACACATGTCTTTCAGACATGGGCTTGGCTGAACAACAAGCCAATGACTTGAAGTATTCACCACGAATGGCGCGTATTTGTCTCAACGCACAAGCTAACAGATACCAGGCAAGCCTTTCTCGATGAAGCCCTGATATTCTTTTTGGACGACAATGGGGAAGCTTCCTGGCACAAGATTTCAGATTGCTTGTGGTCGAGTGCCACTGCAATCAGAGGCAAAGTAGTGCTTGATGGTGCCTACGGAGGTCTCAGGGACTTCTTTGTCAACACTCTGAAGGCCGCCAAGATGACCACCAACATGGTATACGATAAGCTCAAGGCGCAACATGACGAAAGTTTCTCAGTCCGGGAAGCCAGGGAGACTCTGTTGGTGTTCAACTCGCTCTTGGCAGCTGGTTCAGAAGACTTTGACCCAGCCCCAATTCTACAAAACCGCGTTTTCCCGGTACGATTTCCGGGTGGAGATATCAGACTGTGTAGGAGTGACGACGCATTTTCATTGCTTGACCACGAACCCCTTGGCGAAGCATTTGCGCATGTTGCAAAATTCCTCGACTTTGATCTGCAGGAGCTTCAGATCCTCCAGCCGTTTATTCAGTGGGCTGGCCTGGGAAACCGGTACTTATCCGCATCTGTCAAGGAGATTACATCTGCAGATAGTGAGTCAACACGAACAATGTCATCTCCTCATCGAGAAATCAGAGCAAAAGCTCACGCTTTACTCCGGTAAGCTACTTCAGTCTTTCAACGGAGAACTAGGCTGACGGTGATCACATAGCATTGCGGTACACTTCAACAGCCCCCGAACGCAACTGAACCGCAACGCCTTCTACACCTACCTTCGAAACTCCAGGACCCTCGAAACTGACGGAATCACGGCTGAGCTCCTTCTCTCCCAAGGCAACCAAGTCCACCGCGTCGAGAGGGAATCTGTGCTCCTTCACATCCATGAAGACAACAACGAGCTTACAGTTTACGTCCCAAGAAACGAACAAAGTCAAGAAGTCTGCTTCAACAGCAAGCTTCCACTCCGCCTTTTTGAATGGCTCATAACAAATCCAACAACGCAAATTCCTGAGCCGGTAGCGTCCAAAGCAATCACCACTGTCTATAGCGTCCTCAATGCCAAAGCCTTTGCTCTCGAGGGCATCCTCGCCGAACAGGGCATCAGCGGGGCCGGCATCCCCAATATAGACGGCGAGGAAGCCGGGGAACACAACGCGCTCGTTCACATCAGAACTCCATCCCCTGCTATCTCAGATCCGACTGAGGAGACCCTGGTGTCACGATCGGAGACCTCGTTCCGTCCAAGCCCTTGGGCACTTCCCCATCAGGGCATGGAGAGAGAGGAGTCTAGCGATGACGAGGGCTCAGCCATGGCGACACCACAGTCGTCAGCTACGTCCCCTGCACCTCTCAATCCATCTTATGTAGCCGCGCAGAGTCGCTATGTATCTTCCAGACCATCATTACGACCAATAGAGGCATATGCCGTGGAAGGAAACATATACCTTCGTCTTCTGCACAACATCGTCAGGGTTGCCAGATCAGCTACTTTTCCGTCAAGGGGTGCCTTTGACATGTCCAATCTTCGAGCCGCACTCCCGGGCGGTGTTAATCAGGGTGGGCCCGAAGGGGAGACTTACCGGATTCGATCAGTCAGTCAGATGGAGCGGGATAAGCAGATTGGTGCCGCAGGCGAGCTTTTTGTAGGTATTTCTTATGAAAAAAAGAAACCTTGCTGATGATCCTCCAGGCCTTCGAACTCCTCTCCAGACTCCAACCAGCCCTTCCAGGGTTCTCAAGAGCCAACTGGCAAAGCACCATCCGCCATTATGTTTCCGCTCATCCAGATTACTCGGATATCGGGGCATGGGTTGGAAATGAGACGTCTGATATTGTCTACGATGACAACGACGGAGAGTTTACGAGGCTTCTCATTGACAGGGGACACCTAAACGCCAACTCTTGGACAACTGCGAGGCCGCGGTATTTCATTGAGGTAAAAGCTACAACAAGTGGGTGTGGCACGCGATTTTTTATGAGCAAAGCTCAGTATCGCAGGGTAAGTTGTTTGTCGATGGACGGTTGCTCTGGGCGGAATAGAAGCTGACTGATGGCAGATGCAAGAGAACACGAATGGAAACGGTAACAGGAGGACGGTGTATGTCATCTTCCGCGTGTTCAATCTCGAGGCTGGCAATGTTGAGCTGAAGGTTTTGATTGATCCGGAGAGCATGAGGACTCGGGACGAGCTTTCATTCAAGGCGGAGTCGTGGTCGGTTGTCACTTCGGACTGATGGTGTGACAGCTGGCGACATCTCCCAGACCAACTGAACGCAGGTCCAATGGAAGAGTGTAAAGACTTGGATAGAACTATGACAATATGGAACATGCAAGAAATGCGGGCATATAATGCAATGAATGATAAGCTTCACTTGAGCGTCTCAACCTAACTACTCTAATGATTATGGGGCGCCTTCATTAATGCTAAAACTTCGGCCCAGCGAACCTAACTCAAGGGGATACAGATTCCTACTGACATATAAAGCAGGGTGTCAAGTTACATGTATCTGTTGTTTGAATGCATCATCACACCCGTGCCCTATACATATGCCAAGTACTTCTGACCTTTGCCTTGGAGCACTTAACAGTACTCCCGGTACGGTCTCCTTTCCCAAAGCTCATTTACCTGAATCATGTGCATGTAGACGTTCGTAACCAGGAGCCTATCTTCGTCTGGTAAATCTATGAAACATGACGCCAAGAATCAGAACGAGAAGGAAAATGCCGGACCACAAGCCAAAGCCCGAGGTAGGTATGCGGCCTGCCCTGTTCTGCCTTACAGCCTTTGCAGCCTTGGTCAGGATATGGGAGCATGGGGGAAGTTGGTATCACCCGCCCATCGCCATCTTTCTCGTTCCCCTTGATATCGACAAAGAAGTTGCTGAGGCTGTTTCAGTACCGCCCTTCATATTCAACCAAGGGCCGCGGCTTGGTGTCCGGGATGCGCTTCTTCTCCAGCTCACCGCGCACACGGTCAACGTATCCAATGGCCTTGTTGTAGAACTAGCGAGTGAGCGCAACATAATCGTTTGGTTCTGGCACTTCCAAGAGCGCTTTGAGGATGAAATCAGCTGTGCCAATGGCAGTCATGGAGTTCTGCAGAGTTACCACTCCTAGCTGGAACTCAGGCACAAGGATAACAGCCAACGTAGAGCCGGGCATAAGACGGTGGTGATAGAACACGAGTCTAGAAGGCCCGCCTTTCCCAGCTATGGGCTGATCGCCAACCATGGGGTTGGCAGATGTGTGTCCAAGCTGACCGGGCAACTGTGATTGGACCCAGCCAAGCGTATTGCTTTACTCAAGAAAAGAGGGCTCAGAGAGTCTCGTGTACTGTGAGGATATGGTGCGGAGATGTCGCAATGGCGAGTGGGAGGTTCCGACAGTAGCACCGTTGAATTGCGAAACGACCTCTCTCATCCAAGCTTTGTAGAAGGTAACCGTGTATACAAGAGTTGATTTGGCACCGCCAGCGCTTTTCATCATCGTATCCGAGTCATTATGGAATGAATGGTCGCGTCACTTCAGCTGGTAACCCGTCGTGCAGGACGCCATACGACTTCAGACCATCGAGCTGCTTGTTTGTTTGAAGTATTGGCTGCCAAAACGGGTGTCTTGAAGCGGGATAGTTGCTTGACTAGAGATTGAGATGGCGAGGTGTCACTTGTACTCTAACAATTTGAATAGATTTGACTGTATTCAAGTCAAATCCTACCCTTTCTTTTCAAGTCAAGTCAAATCTGGGCCTGATTTGATTTGATTTGATTTGTTCGGAACGCTATCCGCGCGCTTGGGCGCCACCAAAGGGTCCTTACTGGTGATGGGATGCCAGAGGTCGAACTCGAGTCTGTACGCTATCGCGAGGGTTGCGCCTCTGGATTTGTGATAGAAGCTCGGGGGGGCTGTCCTCAAGGCCATGAGATCCTGGATGGGAAGCTCGCCTAAGATTATGTCGTGAATCTCGGTGGGCATTCCTGCCTCGAGATGAGACGAAGCAGGAGTCGACATGGTGGAATCTTCGTAAGCACGCTGTCGAATAGAAATTAGTGTGGGGAGGTGTGTCAAAGGTTGGATATGACAAAGGTGGTTTGTGGTGGAGATCTTATGTGATGAATATAGTTGCGAAAGAAGCGACTTGGGAGGTCTTGCTTGGGAATAAGGAAACCAGATAAGGTGAAAAGGCGAAGACATAAAGGCAAAGATGGATAGGTCGTCCCAAAGCTACTGTGGAAAAGAAGAGAGAAAGGAAAGAATATTTAGACTAGTCAGCCAACAAATTTTATACCCATCCAGCCCAAGCCATTGCCGACTACAACTTGAGCAAGGGCACAATAAAGGAGACTTAAAGTGAGGTCAGGAATGAATATATCTATTCTCGACTGCTAAGGGTTGGCCCAAGTCCAAGCATCGTTGGTTCAACCTTCTTTTTGCTCCGCCCAATTCTCAAGCACACCGCACCCCACATCTTCAGCCATGGATTTCTAGGCAACAAACGATGGAACACTCTTCGTACGAAAACAGGCTTTCTCTTGCCATCGAAGTTCTCAAAAAGGACAGTACTCTTAGTCTTCAGGCTGTAGCAAGAATTTACGGTGTTGATCCCGCAACACTAATGCATCGACGCGATGGCAAACGTGCACGACGCGATATTCTAGCCAATTCGCGAAAACTTACGGATCTGGAAGAGAAAACGATTGTTCGATATATAATTGAGCTATGTGCATGCGCATTCTATTCCCAGCTTTCATACGTGGAAGATATGGCCAACCGATTGCTCCGCGAACGCGACGCGCCGCCTGTTGGCGTACGATGGGCTCACAACTTCGTCAAGCGCCAGCCAGAACTTTGGGCGCGTTTTGCGGGTATATATGACTAGCAGAGGGCTAAATGCAAGGATCCAGATGTTATTCGGGAGTGGTTTGCCCTTGTGTACAATATCAAGGTTAAATACGGCATCCTCGACGACGATTCGTACAACTTCGATGAGACCGGCTTTATGATGGGTATTATCATCCCTACCATGGTAGTGACCACCTTGGATGGCCGCGGTAGGGCTAAAGAGGCCCAGCCTAGCAATCGCAAGTGGGTTACAGTTATTCAAGGGGTAAATGCTCACGGTTGGGCTATCCCGCCATTCACCCTCTTGGCTGGGCAATATCACCTCACCAACTGGTATCAAGAGCGCAACCTTCCGGCCACCTGGCACATTGAAACAGCTGATAATGGCTGGACTACTAATGAAAAAGACATAGATTGGATTCGGCACTTTGATTTGCATACAGCATCTCGTACAAAAGGCAAATATCGGCTGTTGATCCCTGATGGCTACGAGAGCCACCACTCCGAGGACTTCGAGACTTACTGCCAGGAACACAACATTATTACACTTTGTATGCCTCCGCACTCTTCATACCTACTTCAGCCACTGGTTGTTGGTTGTTTTGCACCATTAAAGAAGGCGTACAGCCGCTAGATTGGGCAGTTGATGCGGATGAACATCACACACATCAGCAAGTTGGAGTTTCTCTTTGCGTTTAGAGAAGCGTTTTTGCTTCGATCACAAAAAATATCCAGGGAGGGTTTTCCGGAGCCGGCCTTGTGCCATACGACCCAGAGAGGATGATATCTCAGCTGGATGTACGCATTCGGACTTCAACACCTCCACCCTCAAGTCCAGGCGCGGCACTCCCTTGGGTTTCCCAAACATCACACGACCCCCGAGAAACAACCTCACAGTCAGAGCTTATTGAAACTTGAATTTCTAAACATCAAGGCAGCTCTACAATTTCGATGTTGACTGCTGTGGATCGATTAACGAAAGGTACGATGGCTGTAATGCACGAGGTGGTTCTTCTACGTACGGAGATCTCTTCGCTACGCAAGACCAATGACGACCTGAGTAAGAGACGGTGAGCGTAAAAAACACGTGTGCAGCTTGGAGGGTCACTTACTATACAAGAGGCACAGGATCCGGTTGACCAGAAGTCCGTGGGTAAGCAGGTAATCTAGGAAAACCCACAGAATGGTTATAGTGCGGGGGGGTCTCGTACGAAGATTAGGTGCTGTGGCGTATGCGGTAAGCCTGGCCATAACGCACGCATGTGCAAACAGGCTGCAGAATCATCTGATTCATCTGCTTTTGGTTCAATTATTGTGGTTTCCTAGTGTTGTGGTGTATAATTGACGATGAGTGTGGTGGGGGGCGCGTCGCGTTCACGTAACAATGGATTGGCCATATCTTCCACATAAAAAAGCCGAGGGTAAAATGCTCTTGCACAAAGTTCAATTATATATTTAATAATCGCTTGCTCTTCCAAATCTGTAAGCTTGCGTGAGTTGGCCGGCATATCCCGTCGTGAAGGCCGACCGGCGCGTCGGTAGCGAAGTGTTGCTTCTGGAACGTTGTATAGTTCGGATGTGGCAAGGACATTGGGATTTTTGATGTTTTTAATTGCTTCGAGAGCTAGCAGAATACGGGCTTCGTTTGAGGGGTTAGCCATGGCTTGTTGTGGTAGAATTGAGTGTCGAAGGTGAAGGAGTTGTGTTGCGTGGAAAATACGCCGCTCGCTTATCACGCACGTTATACTAAATTCAGAGGGACCCAGCGCACTCTGTCAACCCTTTGAGCCCAACATCTGAGGACTGCACTGCGTCGAGTTCGACCAGAGGAGAAAATCACATATCCCGTTGTTACCAGAGTGTCCATATTGATACTGTTCAAAGTACTCCTTCGTTCTATGTTCTACATCAAGCCTCCCTCTTCTCACTTTTCACTTTCAGACAACAGCTAACACTAGCAGATCTAAGTAGCCTTCCTCATCATAACGCAGTATTGAATCGCCGTCAGGAAGAAAAGAATCGTATGAATCGTCCTATCACTATCAGCAAAATCTCACCCCGATTTAAAAGTCAACCTACGCAGTGAGATAAACCCCCGCCATCGCCACCGTCGCCGCAGTCGCCATGGGCCCAGCACTGCGCCTGCAATCAAACTTTTCCTCATCCTTGTACGAGACATATCTGCACCGCTCATACCTTGCCGCTTCATACCCCAGGCTCGACGCAGCAGGCAGCGCAAAGCAGAAAATCGCCGTGACGAGCTCGAGGATGTACAGCCATTTGGCTGGACATCGACGAATGCGCACGTTGGCGAGGGCCGCGATTTCGGCAATGTCTTCGCCGATAGTCCAAAATGATGTGACGAATGCGCCAATGGTGGTCACGGCTTCCTCCGGGATTTGTGCGGCTGAGATGGCGGATGAAATGATTGATGTGAAGCATGCGAGGAGGGAGAGGGAGTGCAGCGCGGTTAGTACGATGGCGAATTTGCTGGGCAGGCGATCGCGCGCCATATGGGCGGGATGACTGCTGTGGACGGCGTTCGGGTTGAGGAATTTACTGAGAATGTAGTATTCTTTCGTCGCGATTCAATTGTTCGATTGTGTAAGGTTTGAAACTGTCACGGCGGTTGGCCGGCGATGCTTGATTGGTATAAAATTGAAATTAAAAGGGAGGCTGGTGGACTTCAGGGGTCCACTTTTCTTCGGAAAAGGGAGCTGTGGCAGCAGTGGCCATTGTGACCGTATATAACCACTGAATCAAGCAAGCCCTGACAGCTTGTTTGATTTGACGCTTTTGATAGCAAAGGTGGCCCATAGTGCAACGGTCTGTGACGCCACCTTCATAATTCCAAAAACACTGCGAGGAAAGGCCTTTATGGACATTCAAGACCTCCTTATCGCTCCCCACAACTACCGTAGATTCAGTGGCCCACGGTGGCTTATATCACTGATAAGCCTTGTTGAATTTCTCGCATTCGATTGATTCCAGCCGGTGAGAACGCCGCGGCTGCCGTGGCTTCAATCTCCTGAGAGTCCTGTGACAGAGAGCACTGCGGCTCAATGTGGCTCATTGTGGCAGCTGTGGCTCTGTTGGCTCGCTGGAGCACTGTGGTTCCTATCAGAAGTTCGATACACTCTGTGAAGATGAATATGATTGGGATTGCAACTGTGTGATTATATTGCTTGTCCTTGTCTGTTCTCCTGTTCCTTCAAAGCCAGAGAACCTCCATTATATCTATACATGGTGACAACGTTGGTGGCAAATGGTGCCATGTCTAGCTGAACTGGTTCCATTAGTTTCAGCTCCATGAGCTCCTATTCAGCTTGGTGGACTAGAACCCCTTTCTGTCTGACAGTTCCCAACTGCAAATGATGCAGGTGGTGCAAGTGCTGTTGATACTGCAGTCGCTGGAAGCTGCAGGAAAGAAGGTACTATAAAATCCACAAATAAGTGCTGTATTTCAACAAAATATCATCCGCACTCACCGGGATCTTAGCCTTACACTTCAGGGTAGATCTCGAAACCAACGGCTACTGAGAAAGGTTTTAGGCTGGCTTATGGATTCAAGCTGTTTATTGGAGTATAGTCTAGCGAGAAATCTAGAATTGGAAAAACCTGAAGAGGGATTAGATGAGGAAGAGGATGAGAAAGAGGAGGAACAGGAGGAATACGAAGAAGGGGCGGCTGAAACCAAAGTCAAGGACGGCGATTTATAACCTTCAGTACATGGTTGAGCTGCTGGAAATTATTGATGAACTTATAGATGACTTCTACAAGGCTCCATTCCACCCCGAACCGTAAGTCCAAGACGGCGTGCGTATTCTCCTTGCGGAAACCTTTCCCAAGGCTGGCCGGCTGTTCCACTCCCAACCGCACCCGAACGGAACTGGCCCAAATTGGCCACTATATCCCTCGCGTGTACATACGTCTTTGTATGTTGGAAGCAGGCCGTCATTACGACTAGAAGACATTACCAGGCCGAGGATCACATATGCACGCACAACAGCTGTAACCCCTACTTTGCCTGCGATCAACACCAGAAGATGACAGACTGGTGGGCGCACCGCCTGGTTGGCCAGGGACTGGAGGATTTACACTAGGGGCTAAAGCTGAAGGGCGAGAGCCTGATGGCTTTTCTTTATGATGATGAGGTGATGGATTCGCAAGACAACATCTGGCCCAAGATATTTCACAAATTTAACGAGAGCTACTCGCAACATGACGAACATTACCGCCACACCCGGGCCCCGTAAGACAGTCAATGAGCATGTTATTGTTCGTGTTTGGGGGAGAGCTTCCAATCAAATTCAATCTGGAAAATTCTCGAGCACGGGCGAACGGAAGCCTACCCACTGGCTGGTACTGGCGTCAGCATGCCAGACCGGGAAACTAGGTATTACGGCCAACGAAGTACACCCTCTCACGAGCGGTGGAATTTTTGGGGCTTCGCGTTGAGGGGATGGCTCTTTTGGCAGAAGGAGAGTATTCGGGCCCTGGGGTGGACCGACCCCGAGTCGGTAGGTCGGATTGCCAGGGATTAACCTAGTTGGTGGAATAATATCGACAGCCAACTGGTTTTACAGCAGTGTGCCCGGTTCATAACGGGCGAGCCAGAGTCTGATCCTCTGAAAGACTGCATCCTGGAAGAAAGCGACGATTTCGGGGAGGAGACCATGGAGGGGAAGGAGGAAGAAGAAGGCGGGGAGCTTTTGAGCTCAGAAGAGAGATGCTGGTGTGGCAGGAGAGTGAAGAGGAGGAGGAAGAGGATGATGAGCCCTTGGTGGGCCTTATCACAGGGGAGTTGTATAATCTTTTTTTTGGGCAAGACTTTGTGCCTGCGTACCTCCTTTCGAAACACTGTGAATATGGTCAAACACTGTCTCGCTGACCACCAGCTTGGGGACTCGCCCGAGACTCAAGAAAGCACCGAGGAGCAACATCGCGCTCAAGCCTACCAGAGAGGCCTGCTACCGCTCCTTACCTGCTTAGAAGTATAGGCCAACGTTGACAAAGTACCAACTTGTCTTTCAAAGCGACAACCCGTCTCCAACAGGCACTCCTTTTCCTATCTTTCCTTTGCATCATCGAGCGTCATGTCAGATCACTCGGAGCAACACCAAGAGGCAACGACTGCAACGGCTTCTGAATCACTACGTCCCGCGCGGCCTTCTCGTCATTTTCATTGGGGCTGTTGGAGGGTACAGTAGACCCTAACCCTCCACATGATTATATCATCCCAGCCAGCACTCTCCACAAGTGCGACTGCAGAGACTTCTAGAGAAGAAACAATCAAGATGAGATCAACCCAGTCGTTGCTTTGGTGCTCCAACAGAGGCTGTATCCTGCATCTCTACCTACCTGTTACGGCGCTGGAAGGGTGTCATCAGGGCGATGAGGCAGGAATTTGAGACCCACACACATACGGCGTCGGGGTACTGCCTTGCGAAAGACAGGGGGACGAAGCGGAAGGGTGGGCGCATCGGGCTGTTATGCATGGTCCCGAGGGTTTGTTCATCCGGCTTAACGCAAACTCCAAAAGCCAATGTTGGGTAGTCAGGGGAAGGGGTAATGGGGGAAGGTCTGCTGACGTTCTTGTATGATGGCGAGGTTAACCTCAGGGAGCACTACCTCTGGTCGACGACTCTGGACCACCTCCAGAAGTCAACAGCCACTATCGAATTGGAGGCGAAGCAAAATCAGGATGTGGCTCGACCTTGAGGCATGTCCAATTCACTTTGGGACATGACCAAGATCCACAGGATCGAGTCTAACCACGATGAAAAGGCCAATGAGACCTCCCCTGCTTGGGTTTCCGAGTGGTACTCCTATCACCGAATGAGACGCCGCGAGAACTGGAAACTGGCAAGCCTCACACTGGGAGGATGAGTGTTCTGGAGAGAGCATCCGATATTCAGCACTAGGCTGGTGGGATGAAAAGGAAATGCGGGCTACCATTTAAGAGGTGCGCCTATGTGATGACTGGAGAACTGGAGCCGGCGTTCACAGTGGATTGGCCAGAGTGGGGGTCAGGTCGGACGATGAGAAAGGGGAGGAAGATGGCGAAGAGGCCGGACCTCGGTACGAGAGCGAGGAGGACGACGACGAAGAGGACGAAGAGCCTCTGGTGCGTGTAATTATGGGGGATTTCCATAGCAGTAATGGAGGACGACTGGGAGTGGCAAGGTGCTCGCTCTTGCTAAGATGGAAAAAGAAGACTGTGCCAGCTGACACGGCCAGTTCAAAAAAGACCTACTGGCTAGATCCAATAGCATGTGTTAGAAAATTGTGCTCCAGCTGCAGAACAATAGGGGGCATCGCACTCCTACTGTAGATATGGTCTAAGCCTGATCAGGGGGCCGGAATCACACTGCACGCATGCAACGGTGGTATATTTGAAAAATAGAGTCAGTGATCAGTCTGGGGTAGAATACAGGCTACTGTGTCCTTGTATATGACCCCTGGACCCCTCTCCTGCATAGTGCACAAGCATACAAACACAGGGCCTTTGGAGCCTCACCTTTACCACCAAGCGGTGTGCTTTGAAGGCCTTCTCTCCCTCCCGCCAATTTAAGGCTTAAGCGGTCCCTTCCCTTGCCCAGCGTGTGGTCCCTGAGACAGCCCTTGGCTACTGCCTCCACTAGCATTCATACCTGGGACACCGGCCCCTTGCTCCTGCTCCGGCAAAGGAGCCGTCTTATCTGCGCGGGAGACTTTCGATGGGAGCTTTGGCGGGGACTATCAGCACTCTTGAAGAAGTAAAGAGAAAGTGGGAGGAGGAGAGGGAGAAATAAACCTCCTGGTCACCAACCGAGCCGTGGGCTATGCTCTGGCCAGTCTCGAGCTTATCATTTTCGTTCTTGGGGCGATTAGATACTTCGCTGTGGGAGGGAGCCATTGTAACGGCTTGGCAGTGATTATCTGTGAGAGAAGTGTGGAAAAAACAGCACGTGTCTTACTGAGTTACTTTGTGTCTGTTGTTTATTTGGACTCTCTGGAGACGTAACAAGCTAGAGCTCAAAACCAGCTTCTTAAAGTTCTATTTAATCTTCTCGAGAAAGGTTCGGTATGTGACTGACGTCATATCGTAGGTCTAGAACTGTAACTGCTCTTGTAACGTCACCAGGTGCATATTGTTACCTTACTGTGGATGTGACTGAAAATCGAACGGGGAGAATCAGCTCTGCTGACGTAGTGATGTGCACACAATTATCTCACTGTGGACTTGTGGAGAGATCGAGTACAGATAATCATAGCATTATTTTGAAGTTGGCACCCCCTGAAATCAATTGTGTACGTTCACAAATTCCTCCCCCAACCTTTTAACTAACGGCAGTCTCTCTCCTTGCGATCGGGCTCACTGCCCACCCCCTGGCACTAGTGTTAGATCGCTCTAAGTCCTGGATTGAATTTCTTCCCCGGCAGTGCTATGAGCGTGTTATTCTCTGGGGGAAATCTCGAATATGAAGAGCCGGCTTTCTTTGAGGGATATGAGGGTGGGAATGCTGTCTTCCGAACAGTAGTGAACAGTTTATTGCCGGCTCCATCAACCGAGTGTGCTTTCAGGCGGAGATAGTAAGCAAACCTCTTTCGGGGGCTTCTCGCAGTTGGGTGGATCTGCCGTTGGTAGAATACGATCGTCACTTGATTTGATCTCTGCTCTTTTAACCACACAGCATGCTTGTCATTTTCTCAATTCGATCTGTCTGGCGGTTGCGCATGCGATTGATATCATGTCTTGCCAATTTAGTGAGTGAAGAGGAGCCATGAACAACCACCAACAACGGTAACAGAACGGAGCAATTGACCACACGGAACATGTACCGAGCCCCAACTTTGGCGATAGGATGTGGCCCCCCTCCCCAATATTGCCTTCAATCTTCCATGCTGTGGTCTGGAGAGTGTCTGCAAGGAACGCAAAAGTTCCTGGTCATGGTGTTGGTGCTCAGAATCTCGTGATTAACATGTATAAAAATAGAAAAGATTCCAGCCAGCACGAGGGAATGAATTGTCTGTGCTTACCCGCTCATGTTGTGGACTCGTCAAAATAACCATAAAGCAAGGACATGCCGGCATAAAGACTTGGTGTAGGTGCTGTAATTCTCAGTAGAGGGCAACCCCTCGTCTGCGGGTGAAATCTGGGTAAATTAACAGCAATATATGCCGAGTGCCACCACAGGGCGATTGGACCGTCGGGACGGGAGACCACAGGCGTTGCATCCATCCGGGACGCCATCTGATTCGGCGGATTGCGCTGGTGATATAGGGGGTATGTGCTATAGCGGCAGGGATGCGAATAACGGTCTCCCGACAAATCGAGAACGGAACCTGAAAGAAACAAAAATAAAAAAGAAAGCGCAAAGAATTCTTGGACAGGTGAGATGTGAGACATGGAGCATGGAGACAACGTGTGCCCAGTGCATATACCCCACCTGGTTGCTTTTCTCCGAATTCTCTTCCTGTCTCGTTACCAGATGGTTTAGAGGCTTAGTACCAGTGTAACCATCCCCAGCAGTTTCCGTCTGGCTGTTATCCTGTGCTTGCTCACCTTCCATTTGCCTATTCGGAGATCCGACCCAACCCGCTTTTCTCCTTTTGCCCCTTGGCAGCGGACCCATTCATTCCCAGCGCCCAGGTTGTAAATCATTTCCTCCACCGGACTCACACCTTTCGTTGCACTCGATTGCAGACCACCTGTCGTGCCGGCCTGAGACATGCATATCCCGGGAGTTGGGACTCGTCATGGTCTAAACAAGTATCATAAATCCGGCCCTGCCTGCTGCACGCCACCACTCAAAGGGAAAGGTCAAAGTTTCATCCATCCGCTCGCCCTCCTTCCTTGCCTGGTTCTCGGTGTCCGCGATCCATACCACACCCCCCGCATCAGGCCCAGAATATGACACCGGTCATTACCACCAGAAACTCTGGTGAATACGACGTCTAGACCTGCCCTCTGCAGCATCCTTGCCCGGTTCCACCGTGGCTATCCGGTGATACAACAGTATAAGAATCTCGCCGCCGTCACCGACAAGGTTCTCTTCCGTCTCACCACTCGACTGGATCTAATATCGTGCCGATCATCTTTTTGTTCTTATACTCCCCTGGAGAGATCGTCGCTCAGACACAAGCCACTTTGTCAGTGTCTGTCATCCGTCATTTGTAACATAAAATATTCATCATGAAGGTGCGTGTAACCTTCCCTCCTAGATCCTCCACATGTATTGGCGTCGACTAACCCCAGCCGTCTTAGCAATCATTTATCCACCTCTTCGCCCTCCTCCTCATTCCCTTCGCCCCCGCTCTCCCCATACCGGAGGAATCGGCCAACCAGGTGGAACAAGGAAGCAACACACCAGCCGCAGTAAACGTCAACGCCGGCATCCCCAAATGCAGGACACAAGGCCTCAGCGACTTTTGCTTGTCAAACACTAATAAGCCATATTGCGACGGCAGCGGATTCCACAACAATATGATGGCCCAGTGCGAGAAGAACTGCTGGTGCGAGTAAAACATGCCGAAAGAAGGGAACCATGGGACCATGGCAGTCGAGCAAGACGGGGTGCAAAGCGGCTCCAAGAGCCAGATAATGGACAACCAGAGACAGCTAAGCAGTAACGATACCAACAAAACAAACGACACCAGAAACTTTAAAGGCCAACCAATAAACAAACAACTATGGGCAGGAGGAGAGCATACCTTACCTTGCTTGAAGGAAATGGGGGGCAGGACGATTTGGATACTTAGGCAACTTGTGAAGAAAGGTTATAAAAAGGGACCAGGAACGATCGAGGCGCTCTCTGGTCAATGTATCGTAGGTTTATCGACCTCAAAATCAAAATTTACGCCATTTAATTGACACAAGCCTAACTTTCCGCGGAGGACCCACAACTGCTATTTCCGCCTCAACGTCGACATTTAATGGTAAGCATGTGTATTCATGACGCCCTTTCGGGCAATTTTCGGCATCCACCTTTCTTTCATCGAAAGGCGTCGTATATCGCAAAGACAAGCCAAAATACAGAATCGCCGGTCAGATAGCTCTAACTGTGTCCTAAAACCCCTAAAGTTAGCGGTCGTGGCCGGAGGCGTCATGTCATCATGTGGGTGTTACTAAGTGCATGCGTTGACGTCGTGGTGACAAGCCGCCGAGCATCGTCACCTGCAAATAACCGCAGCATTGTATAAGAGCTTGAATTCTAAATCATTCCCAAGAGAAGCACAAATTCTTATCATCGTCACCCGCCATCTACATTTACCAACTACCCTTGGACTCCACCATGTCCATCCCAACCCCCTCCCGCGGCTCCCTCATCGCCCTGCAAGGGTTCACCCCCCTCCCCGTTGACGCCAACACCATCTTTCAAGGCAAACCTTATCTTCACCCCCCCTCACCCATCGCCGTCTCTGGCATCCCTTTTCCATCCGTCACCGACCCCTTAGTTGCCAAAGTCCAAGTCTACGCCAAAGAAAAGCTTCCAATCCAGACATATAACCACTCGATGAGAGTCTTTTACTGGTGTACGTCTCCCATTGCCCCTTCTCCCAGCTCATGTTAACCCAAAAGAAGCCACCGCCATCCTCCACCAGCAATTCCCCTCTTTAGCCCCGGGGATCTCCCCCTCCACCATCGCCCTCACCTGCCTCCTCCACGACATCGGCACCACAACCGAGAACCTCAACTCGACACTATTGTCGTTTGAGTTCCAAGGCGGCATCATCGCCCTTGATCTCCTCAAAGAGTACAGCGGCTCCAAACCCCAAGCCGAAGCCGTAGCTGAAGCCATAATCCGCCACCAAGACCTCGGCACCGTCGGCACCATTACCACTTTGGGTCAAATCCTCCAGCTGGCCACTGTCTACGATAACATGTCTCTCCGCCCCTACCTCATCCACCCTGACACAAAGGTTGATGTGAACAAAGCCTACCCGAGAAAAGGGTGGAGTGGTTGCTTTGGTACTGCTATCGGGGAGGAGAAAAGGCTGAAGCCGTGGGGTCACACTAGCCATCTTGGGTGGGAGGTGTTTGAGAATGGTGTGAGAGAGAATGCTTTTATGAAGGATGTGGATGGGTGGGAGTGATATTATTTTGTATTTATTGTTTATTATAGTGGTAGAAAAAGGTAAATAGGTAGACAGGTTGGTTCATGCTACTCGAGCAATTGTGTGTGGCAGTTGGCTCACTTGGGCGTTGGCAAGCCTTCGAACGCTCGGCGAGGGAGTGGCAGCGCTAAAAAGCACAATTGCCACTGTTCAGGCAGTCGCCCGAGTACCCGAAGGCTTCCTATACCCAGTGCGCCAACTGCCGCGCAATTTCTCGAGAAGAGATTCCACCTACATGTTAATAGGAAATCATGCACAAGAAGAAAAGGAGAAAAACAAGAGTAGGAACTAGTCCCATATCCAGCTGATGAATCTTGTCCAGCTTTTTGTCTTTTTCGTAGGCTGAAAGCCTTGGTTTTGGAGCTTGAGATTCTCCTCCGCCTGTTTAAAGGCTTCTTCAAGGGGTATTTGATCCAGTGGAATGACTGAAGTCTTGCGGAGAGACTTCCAGAACAAGTAAGCTGTGAGGACGATGGGAATGTCACTGTAAGGCTATGTTAGCAGCACAGACGCAGCCAGAAAACGAGATAACTGACAGATATGAGGAGACAAATTTGGCAGGATCCCAATGGCCTTTAGTGAAGACACTGAAGCCGCTTGTGAGGAGAATGACGAGGCACATGAAGAGACCGACTGGTGAGGTATATTCTGTCGACTGTCAGCTGCGAGAGTTGAACAGAAATGGGAAATGAAGACCTACTAGTCCACCAATTGTGCCACGGCAGCCTACCAGTCGAAATACCCTGTCTCTTCATGGCTTTGAGCAGTCGAATGTGGTTCAGCAGGATAGAACTCCACGAAACCAACACCCCAGCTGCCGTCAACATCACAAGCCACCAGAACACACTGATGGCGTTCTTCGACAGACTCAAGAAGCTGAGCAGCATAAAGGCCGTAAACAGCAAGACACACATATATGGTGCCCCCCAAGACGTGGTCCGCAAGAAGATCTTTGGTGCCTGCCCCTCCAGAGCCAACCCATACAACACTCTTGTCCCTGCCAGCAAACTCTGATTTGCCGCTGACCAGGCCGACGTGATCACAATGGCGTTCACCAAGCTCGGAATTCCCTTTACCCCGGCTGCAGCAGCAGCAAGCACGAACGGACTATGCGCAACAGTGTCACCACTCCCCTCCAACCTATTATCATTACTGGGAACCAACAAGCCCACCACAAACACCGCCAGACCATAAAAGAGCACGATCCTCGCAAACACCCTCTTCACCGCCCTGGGAATCGCCTCCCTCGGATTTCTCGTCTCAGCAGCCGCCATCGCCAACGACTCAACGCCGGCGAAACTGAAAACCGCTCCCGTCATCACCGCCCAGAATCCTAGGAACCTTCCCCAGTCACCTTGAGCGATATACTCCACAAACGGGCCTGGATCTCGCCAGTATCGAAACCCAATCACTTCAGTCCCGGGTACTCCTCCCATATTGATCACCAACCCCAGCACAATTAGGAAAACCACCAGCCAAATCTTCAGCATGGCAAAGACAAACTCCACCTCGCCAAAGACCCTCACAAACGCCATGCCTATGCCGCCCGTCAGGACGATAAAAGGCAGTATCACCGCTGCAGGGTTCAGACTGTCCCCCGTCCAGAACTTGATCAACACACAAACCGCCACAATCTCGGAGGGAATACTCAAGAGATTCCCGTAGACCAAGTTCCAGCCGATAGCAAATCCCATGGCTGGGTCCACTAGGACCTCGGAGTGCCGCACAAAGGATCCGGTGACAGGCATCAAAGCGGCGACCTCTCCAAGAGCAAATTGGACAGAGCAGACTACCAGCCCAATAACAGCGTAGCCTAGCAGTGCACCCAGAGGGCCGCCCGTAGCTACTGCCCCGCCGAGACCGAGGAAGAGACCGGTGCCAATGGACCCCGCTATTCCTAACATTGAAAGATGGCGCTGAGAAAGTCCCTTCTGAAGGGATCTGGATTCGATTTGGTGTTCTTGGCTAAGGTTCTGAGGAGTGGATAACAGGGGGCTGGTGGATTTTGGGGACGGCAGCGGGGACTCGATGTCGGCATTATTGGTGATGTTGACGGGAGTAATGTTTTTCTTGGATAAAGGCGGACGTCTGGGGGTTGAAGAGTCGCATGGGGAGGGCGAGGAGACAGTACCATATCCCGGCTTGAGGCTGGGTGTTGAGGCGGTCATGCTGGGCGGTGATTCTGGAAGTTCTCGGATAGGAGTCTCTTGCAGAAATGACTGGCAACAAGTTTCAGGCGCAGCCTAATGATCTAGGAATAAGCAAAAGTGTAGAGAGATGCCCAGAGCCGTCGACGCTGACCGAATTCCTTGAAGTGCTGCCCGCTGCGTGAAGATGAACGTGCTCCGAGATGGCCGATAACCGGCTTCACTGACAAAATGCGCGTCTTCACCTCGGTCGATGGTGAGAGCTACGAGTATTCGTGATCGAGAATGACGTGGCAGAATGCTGCCCTCTTTCGAGAGCCAAAAACATTTTGCAATATCGCGTGTGTCAGATTCTTAAAGTTGGAGGAGGTTGAGGTGAAAGTGAGATGATGGCGGTGGGTGGTGGGCGGTGGACCCCCCCGCACGCAACAAGACGTCGCGATTGTGCCAGGGTAAGGACCCACTTTTGTGTCATGTTGAACAATGTTCGTTTACGTCTGGTGGTGTTGATGTCGCCCGCAAAAGAGACTAGTTTTGCACAGTTGTATAAGGCGATAGCCCCCCGAAAATGAGGTGACGTGTTGTCGCTGAACGTTGAATGTTTAGTGGGAGAGGCTCAAGTGGCTGAAGCGGTTGTGAGGCTGTTGAAAGTGGGGGATAACCCGAACCCTTGTCACACAGTTGGGTAACTTGGTCCATCCTCACTCTGATCAACTGTTTCCTCCGTCTCATCAGGCTACATCTCCAACAGCTTCCCTTCAACTCACAAAAAAGACAATAGAGGGCTCCAAATCACTTGGGATGCATCTTGTCAAGATGGGCAAAAAAGCAAAAGATAAATGAGACTCGGATACCGGGAGTCGAACCCGGGGCTGTTGAGAGAACAGACACTTCTGAGAAGTGAGAGTCAACGATGTTACCGCTACACCATACCCGATAGGATGGCTTCCGACCAAAGTTACTTTTCACAGCAGACCTTAACCTCATCATTCAGCTCGAATCTGTCACAATCACCACCACCTAGTTTTCACCCCCTTATCGTCCAATGACCCGCAACTCCAACCACCTCAACGGCGGGAAGCTCACCAACGCAAACCCGCACCCAACCCAAACACCCACGTCACAACCTCCCGCACTCCCTCCCGCAAGCACCGCTAGCGGTCCCGTATACCAAATCTGATACATCCCCAATATCGCCCCAACCCACCCCAGCAAAAAAGCCGCCAGTGCTGCCCACCCAACCGGCAAATAGCTCTTATCCTCCCCCCTCGCCCAATCAAACCCCCTCGTCCTCCTGAAAAGCACATGCTCCAGCACAAAGATCAGAATCATAAACTCGACCCAGTAGCCCATCAGCGCGAGGAAGTTCTGGAACAGCACAAACAAATGCTCCCTCCCCGCCAGCGCGAGCACCATCTGCAGGACGCTCACCGTGCAAGTCCATACCCACCTCGGCACAACCTTGAAGTGCCTCCCCAGAACCTGAAAACCCAACGCAGCTGAGTAGCAGCCGGGGATGCTGTTCGCGATGATCCCCAGAGCTACAATCACCGAGCAGAATGTCCCGAACCCCTTCAATGGCTCAAGCCCAGCAACTATCAGCGCCCCGGTGGAGATATCATTCGCCTCTGCCCAAGAAGCATGCTGCGCTACTCCCGTGGCAAGCCCAACCCCAATCATGTACACCAGACTAAACGACGTCCAGAGCCCAAACAGCGTCAAGCAAAATATCTTTCTCTTCCTTGTGTTCTCGGGATAGTAAACATAGTAATCACTCGCCGCCGCCGCCCACGAATTCGGCACATACAAACACAAGCTCAAGAAACTCAGCCTATTCGCCGCCACAGCCGTCGTGTCCCCTTGGGACTCAACCGTCGTGTCAAAATACGGCCCGGCACACCCAATAAGTGCGAATAAGACCAATATCTGGGGTATCAACGCAAACCTATTCCTTTTTCGTCAGTACCTCCCCTATTTCATCTCCCAGTATCAGTTTCACTCACCTTTCATAAAAGTGAAACACCCTCATCCCAAACATCGCCACCACCCAGCACACCAGTGCCGACACAATTATTCCCACAACAATCGTCAAGTTGCCCCCGCTCACCGCGCTAAGCATCTGCCCCGCAATGATAAAACTCAGCGTGATATACCCAACCATCAAAACAATATTCAACCCCGTCGGGATCTTGCTTGGCCAGTACCCCATGAAGAACCGCGCTATCACCATGGTCCTGTTCCCGCTCGCCGGGCCCCAGATGCTCATATAAGCTGTTGAACAACTCCCCAAAAACGCCCCCACTACCGCGCACCATGCAGAGTCGGTGAACCCAAGCTGGAAGACTAACGGGCCGAGAAGGGCGACTGCGAGGTTGTTGACGGAGATGTTGGCGCCGAACCAAAGAAGAAAGACCTGGGCGTCGGCGAGGAGGGAGGGGGGCTGCCGCTCCGAGGGGAGGACGCGGGTGATGCCGCGGGCTTCGAAGCCGGAGAGGGATTCGAGGGCATTGTTGATTTTTACCAGGAAGCGGGGGACTTTGATGGGGGAGGTATTGTGAGGCTGTTGGGTGGTGTCAGAGGAGGCTATGGATTTGGTTGTGGGATCTGGGAGTGGTGATTGCTTTTCGATGTCTGCTGTGGTTGTTGCTGTAGTTGTTGCTGTTGTTGCTGTGGTTGTGGCAGCGGCCTGTTTGTCGAGGTTGGGGGTAGCCATCTTGGCTTGTGCTCATCCAAGTCGGATGATGATTGAAAAGGTCAAGAACACACACTTTTATGTGCAAATGAACATTTTGGGTCACGCAGCTTTATCAACACTCTACGACCTTCCCTGTCACAGCGGTGAGATGTCAACCCTCCAACCCAAGAAGCAACACACCAGCCAACCCAACCTATAAGCTGGCCCCATTCATCCCAGTCCATCTCGCCCGCCAGACATCGCCGAGCGGGGTATCTCCTGCCGACACCAATGCCCTGCAGCTCGATTCCATGCCGTTGGTTCTACCCTCTGATTGTGATTGCACAACTGCCACTGCAGTGACGAGAAATCAACCGATTGCAGGCTGCAAGACAGCCTCTATGTGCAACCTGTGTAACCCGGTCTAACCACCACTACAGTCATATCGCGTTAGCCACCACGGCACATCAGGTCTAGTCGGCCTTGGTCAGGACTCATATCACCAGTATTTTTGTTAGGGTCAGGCATCAGCCGCAAGCCACACAAGGTCGACTATTTGCACAGCTCGCAGAGCCATGTCGAATGAAGAAAGGCATTACCCCGCATGGTCTGCAGAACGTGTGATGTGACATGCTGTTGCTGCAGTTGGTCCCTTTCTTTTTTTTTGGGGGGTGTGACACGAGTGTGAAAAGGCTGGGAATAGTGACTCCAATGCCCGAGAAACTTGAACTTTTACACACAATTTGTCGAGTTTTGGCCTGGTTTGAAGGACCTATTCTAGGGCGAGAACGGGACCAGCCTGACGCTCTTTGAAGCCTGACCTTCACATGTCACTAACCTCTCTAGCATCCAACCAAAAAAAGCGGCGTTAAAATATCCAACGATAAGATGGCCACCACAATGGACGCCAAAAAGTTTGCCGAGATCAAATTCGACTACATCATTGTCGGTGGAGGCACAGCCGGTCTAGCAGTTGCTTCTCGCCTCGCCGAGCTCTCCTCGCTCACTGTCGGTGTTCTTGAAGCAGGGAAAAGCGGATATGGCGACGATAACATTGATATACCGGCTTATTCAGGGCGAGCATTGGGCGGACCCCATGACTGGCACTTCGAGACCACTCCCCAACCTGGCCTTGGTGGCCGAACGCTCCCATGGAACCGGGGGAAGGTCCTGGGAGGTTCAAGCGCACTAAACTACATGACCTGGAACCGTGGAAGCAAAGAAGACTATGATGCTTGGGAGGAGTTGGGTAATGCCGGTTGGGGATGGGATTCTCTCCTGTAAGCCGCCCCTGAGACGTCCAATAGAGCCTGGAAACTAATGAACCGACAGACCCTACTTTAAAAAGCCAGAACGTTTCCACACCCCTCCACCAGCGTTCAAAGACAACCACCAAGCCTCTTACAACGAACCCAGCAGCTTTCTCGGGGAAGATGGCCCAATCCATGTCTCATACACCCGAGACTTCTCGCCTTCACATGCTCTCTGGCATGCGACCTTCAACGAGGTCGGCGTCGAGTCAAACCCAGCCCACTTGAACGGATCAAACGTTGGTGTTTGGACTACCATCGTTGCTGTTAATCCAGAGACAGCGACAAGATCATATGCGGCTCACTACTGCTTGGCACCACCCGAAAACCTGCACATCCTCACTGAAGCCATGGCTGAAGAGGTCGTTCTAGGAAAAAAGGGCGGGGAATGGACAGCTATCGGCGTGCGGTTTAGCCATTGCGGGAAGGGATATGTTGCCTTGGCTGCACGAGAAGTCGTCCTATCTGCGGGCAGTGTCCAGTCGCCGCAGCTGCTGGAGTTGTCTGGTGTGGGCCGGCCTGATATCCTTGGTGCTGCGGGAATACCATTGAAGGTGGACAGTCCAAACGTCGGGGAGAACCTTCAGGAGCATATCAGTAAGTTTGAATGCTGTGGCTCGTCGTGTCTCGTCGCTAATAGTCGTCAGTGCTGCCAATGGTTTTCGAGGTCGATCCCAAGCTGCCACACCCAGACGACTTGTTTGTTGAAGAAATCGCTGCTACTGCATACAAACAGTATCAGAGGGAAAAGTCTGGGCGCTTGACGGTGCTTCCCTGCTCGATGTGCTATCTTCCCGTCTCCAAGCTGGCACCCGCAAATGACGTGGCTTCGCTGTCGTCCAAAGCCCAAGAGCTGGAGCGTTTTGGTCCCCAACAAGCGTCCATCTTCTCGAGCAGGTTCAATACCGACAAACAGCTGGGTCAGGTCGAATTCGTCTTTGATCTCGGCAACTGGAACCCATCGTTTGTGCCTAAGGAAGAGGGCAAGAAATACTGCTCTATGCTGTTGGTTCTGCAGTATCCCTTCTCGAGAGGGTCCATCCATATTGGCCCCGGTGACGGTCCCAATACTGATGGCTCACCTGCCACCGCGCACCAACATCCAGTGATTGATCCTCAGTATTATGCTGGTTCCCATGGGGAGCTCGACCTTGATATTATGGTCCATGGCGCAAAGTTTGCACAGAAGATATGTTCTACCAAGCCTTTGAAGAACATTATACCCGGACCTGCTTCTCCTTCCTCAGATGTGGCCACTGATGAGGACTTGAGAGCTTGGATCATTGAGAATACCATCACGGACTGGCACCCGACCGGGACTTGTGCCATGGGCGGCCGGGCCGGAAAGGCGGCTGGTGTAGTTGATGAGAGGCTCAGGGTGTACGGCGTCAAGGGGCTGCGGGTGGTTGATGCAAGTGTGATGCCGCTGCATATCAGCGCCCATTTGCAGGCTACGGTTTATGCCATTGGTGAAAAGGGCGCTGACATGATCTTGGAGGACGCCGGGCTACAAAGTCAGTAACCGTTGGCCTGTGGGCTTCAAATGCATCTTTCGGCCGGTAGAGTGAGTGTTTGGTCAGATTCTGCAGACAGCCGTAGCAAAGAATCACGAATAAGACATCTTGAGAGTCTCCCGTAGGCGACTCGTCTAAAGGTAGGTTTCGGCTGCCAGCCGGGTTGCGGGCCGGCTGCAGGTTGAGAGTGACTTGGGCATCGCTTCGCAAATGTCGCTGCCCACAGTGAATGTGGCTCAAGATTGAGGGTTGACTCATTTCTGCAAATGTGTATGGAGTGACAGAAGCGTGTTTAAGTGATTTGAATCAAATGAAGAAGACCAAGACAAAGAGACGCATGTGATTCGTGCAATCCGGAGAATATGGCCAGTTGCAGGAAGTGGCACACGGTGGTGACATCACACAATCTGCATCCGCTGAGATGGCTCGCTCGGGGATATCCATCCCGTCCATCTTCCGGGGCCCGAGCCGATCCCGTGGTAGCAGGCCCCTGTTTCTTCAGAGCCTGGAAGCCATCGCCCGCTGCCGCTGACGTGGGGACGTCGAGATGTGCCGGCCGCCAGCGGTGTGTAGGGCTCCACAATTGCACCCAGAACCCAGGTTTCATCTGACTCTTGTTTGCCTCCAACTTCTCTTTGTGTCCTCTCCAGCGACAAGGTATAAACAAGCCCAGTGCCTGCTGTTTTGTGACAGCAAAGAATCTGCATCGAAGACCCCTCTTCTATCTTTTGTCTCTACGGTTGGCTCACCTTTCAGCGCCCGCCAATCTGTGACCGACCCTCTCTACCACTTTCGTCATCCCAACTTTTCGAGTACACACGCCCGACCAAGATATGTCTCCCCCCGCGAAACAGAACGGCACGAATGGCGTGGCTGGAAACGGCCATAATGTGGTTCCAGGTAAGTCTAGGACTCGGACATGTTTGCGATTGTAAACCGAATGCTTATTTTTGCACCCGACAGACGTCGCCGAGGTACAACTCCCACAAGTCGAGGGCGAGTGGACCGTAGACAAAGTGCTCGATGCGCTTCCTGGCGACAAGCCCACCGAGGGCACAACGTCACCCCTGGCCTACTTTCACATTCTCGAGAAGCTCAAGACGAATAAACGCGAGGGATGGCGGCGATTTGGGATCAACAGGTTGTTTCTTTCACCCTCTGTTGGTTTTGGTGAAATCAACTGCTAACGTTTTGTTTTTGGTAGGGGCGAATCCATCTCCGACCACATGTACCGCATGTCCATGATCAGCATGCTCGCTCCCCCAGCACTGGCTAGCAAACTCGATATGGCGAAATGCATGAAAATGTGCCTGATTCATGACATGGCCGAGTCGATCGTTGGCGATATCACACCAGTAGACGGAGTTCCCAAGCCAGAGAAGAGCCGCCGGGAAGCCACAACCATGGACTATATTACCAAGGGCTTGTTGGGCAGTGTGGACGGTGGGAGAGTGGGCGAGGAGATTCGCGCCATTTGGCAGGAGTACGAGGACTCCAAGACGCTGGAGAGCCACTATGTGCATGACATCGACAAGATGGAACTCCTCTTGCAGATGGTCGAGTACGAGAAGCGGGGCGACCACAAGCTGGACTTGGGTGAATTTGCCTATGTGAAGACCAGGATCGTACTACCCGAGATCCAGGCCTGGGCCGACGACCTTTTCAAGGAGTGGAACGCGTATTGGGTGGGACACGAGCACGTTCGGGGTGACAGAGGCGAGGAATCCGGAGTCTCTGCTCAGAAGAAGGCCATGCAGGACGACTATTACAACAAGGAGTAGATTTGTCGAGGCCAGGGTTACGATGCGATGATTTCTGCTTTCTGTGTAGGAGGTTTCCGCGCGGAGCAATTAGGTTTCTGTTTGGGACTTGCATGGCTTGATGGGACTATTCCTATCGCAAGGTTTAGAAAGAATAATTATTATTGAAGACCCCGGATTTATCATGGTGGGGGGCGGGGTCCGCTCTGCATGCGCCATCCTAACTCTCCAAATTTCCAACCCGTCTTCGATGCATTGGTGTGTGTTGTTCCAAACCCCACCCTCTTTGCCACAGCAACCACAGCAACCGCAGTGCTGTCGCGCTGCGTCTCCCGAGCATGCCAATCGCCGTTGACAGCATGACATTCCCAGCTACGAAGCTATCATGCCGCTTTGAGCACGAGACTTGACATTCTGGCCTCCTCAGTCGAGTCTGTCTATCAGATCTTCAGCATTGCGCTTGGCCCCTGTCCAAGAGCTGCCAGGGCGGCTTTAACGCATAACCGCCGCTACGTCACCCCACACTTTGTGCCGGGATCATACCCAGCCAGGCGGTGAATATTTGGCGCTGGGGCATTTGACCGACCAAACAACTTCAACAAAAAAGGGTCGGAAACGGTGCCTTCAACGACACAAGACCCAAACCCCTTTGAATACCCTGCGATAACCCAAGCCTACCAAAGGTTTTCCTGCCGAACGCTCGACGGAAGCGTTAGAGCGGCTATTTCAACACAGCGGCTTGAGTGTGACAGCAGTCGCAAGAATAGGGGACGGAAGCTGAGGTTGGCGGTGAAGCTGTCACTGCACCAAACCCTCACCAGTTAACCAGCCCTCGCTTCTGGTTGGCTGTCAGCCCAGCTCCGCCAGCTCAACAACCCCACTCACCGACAACTCACCACGAGGCCACGAGACCAGCCCCTTCAGTCCCGACAAGACGGTTCCCCCAGATTTCTCGAAGAGAGCGAGAGAGAGAGAGAGAGAGAGGGAGAGAGATAGCTTGGACACCCGGTGGACGAGAGAGCACGTTAGGTTAAGGAACGAATAGGGGATTACAACTGGACCATGTGCGTCTGCTGAATGCACGCCATCCCCCGCGACTGAAAGTCTGCGAATCAACAGTTTGCGAGCATACCCCGTCAGCCTGTCACACCATTGAACTGTCGAATTCTGCGCTGGAGCAGTTCGGGCATCGACATCGATTCGAGACACACGGTTTAACCCCGCCCAGCCGCCTCCTATGGCGTCGTACTCACCACAATTCCATGTGCCTGGCACTTTCCACTTCGATACGTCCCCAAAGTCCGGCCAGGCACTTAGCGCTGGTATCTTTCGACCTCCTGCCACATCCCCGTCTACATCGACCTACGGAAGCCTGTACTCCGACATCTCCATGACGAACGCGCCGGGCAACGGCGCCGCCGGCACAGGCACTGCCAAGAGAAAACGAGCCAATACAAGGTCATCCACACCGATGGGATGGAACATGGACATGGATGGCGCACACGACGTCAGAGAAGAGGAAAAGAGTCGCCAGTTTAGATATACTCTGGCAGGCCAAATCAATGCAACACCGATGGGGGCTCCCGTCGGGGCTGAGAATGGTCTGTTGGAGGACAGTGTCTACTCTGATGTTGACTACAGGAGAGCTTTAGGTCCCATAAAGGTCGCCCAAGACTTCGAGTTGCCATCGGCGCACCATCACGAGACCCCGAATCCGCAACCACCGACGTCGACGGCATGGAGGATCTTTACGCTAGGCACGATAGGCGAAGTGGTGGGCAAGGTATGGGAGTTTTGTACAAAGGGGGCGTTCAGGGGCTTTCAGGCCGGAGGAGGAACCGCGTATACAGCAAACGGCATGACGATCCCCGAGACGACAGGAAAGCCATGGTGCAACGAGCACGACATACCAACCCTCCCAAACGAAGACACCACGGCCGACCAAAAAACACCGGATGGATTTTCCGAGCCAATACACGACCAGGAAAAGGTCGGTTCTTATACGTCGTTCTCTCCAGACCAGGACTCGGTCCACCGCACTGAATCACTGGATTCGACACCGCAAGCACCAGCCGCCAAACGGAGGCAAGTTAGCTACAACAACGACGAGCTCAAGAATTGGGTAGTGGTGGACGAACCGGCTAACACAAACCCAAGGCGCTTCGGCTCAGATGCCAGAGTGGTTCCAGTGAGAACACCTGCTTCCATAGTGCGACCTTCCCCTCGACCAGGATACTATGCATCCACAGCCGTCAGCTCCGGCCGGCGCATCAGCGTTCCATCCCCCAGATTCGCAGGCGGCACACCGACCCGTGCGGCCGCCGTTCGGCCCTCCCTCCGGACCTCTAACGCAGGCTTCCCTCTTGTCCCAGCCCACGAGCCAGCAAGCTTCGCCTCTCCCCGGCAATGTCCCATCGCCCCCTCCACCCCTAGCCGCATTCCAATGCCGGTACAGCCCGCAACCAAAAATCCATTCGCGGCCCTTGCTTCCCCAAGCTCACTACCAATACCCAGCTCTGCCTCCCGCCCTTCCAGCCGACAAAGTCCTCGACTAAGTGTTGGAAGTGGTGTTTCCTCGCGACCGATCTCGCCGACGAAAACAACAGCGAGCGCCATCCACCGCCGTAATCAGAGTGGCGCGTCTGTCTCTGCCACGGCCAGAAGGCATTCATTATTAGCAGCGAGCGTAGACCCAGAAGAGATCAAGGCCAGCCAGAGGTTAGATGCTGAGGCCAAGGCGCTTGCGGCGAGGAAGCTAGCCGCGGAGAGGGATGCTGATATGAAAGTCGATGCTTTCAATGCGAGGCTGATGGCGATGATTAGACAGGGGAGGGAGGCGCTGGGGACGAAGGTAGAGGTGGAAATGGCGGATGAGGATGATATTGGCGGTGGTGGATGGGAAGACGAGGATGTTTTTTAAAGGAGGAGCCATT
This sequence comes from Triangularia setosa, assembly GCA_033296915.1. Taxonomy (NCBI): domain Eukaryota; kingdom Fungi; phylum Ascomycota; class Sordariomycetes; order Sordariales; family Podosporaceae; genus Triangularia; species Triangularia setosa. The sequence goes on along the minus strand of MU866330.1, from coordinate 13,798 downwards.
GGGTTGGATTTGCGGTGACTTGCTGACTTACTGATGCGGTTTGTTCTTATACCCCCCCCCCCCCCCCTTGTTTTTTTTTGTCTCCCAACCTCCATTCCCGTCCCAGCATGCATTGCGCAGCTTACCTATCCTATACCTATCCATAATTTTTGGTTCGTAGCATGGCATGAAGGATGGGGGTTTTGGGGGGACTGTTTTTGGGTATACCTTTGGTGTTGGAATGGGAAATATGGATTGGCTCCGCTTCCTTTTTGTTTGGCTGAATAGGCATACATGACCATGGCGAGACACTGCATGATATGAATGACATTTCACATTTTTAAGACAGTTTAGTACAACTCTACTGGTCCATTTCTTCATGGTGTATTGCCGCCCAAACTTCTGCAACCTTCAGGGCGATTCTGGATCATCGAGAAGAGGTTGTATTCTGTAAGTGTATCTTGAAATGGTTGGCAATATGTGGAGAGGCCCCACATCTTGTTCTTGTGCGGTTGTTTGTCTCCAAAGGAACCAAGACCTGCCAGCGCCACTCAAGCGGCGCCCGCCAAGCACGGGCTCAAACGACCCAGCATCTTGAATGACTGGTCCCTGCACATCTTGAACCGCTGCACCCTGCACATCTTGACATTACGGTTTGAAAGATGGCACGGCTCAAAGAGAACGACAAACATGTCCGACAGTACCCCCTGGATATCCCAGGCGCCACACCCTTTGAGCGCTACCATCACCCACCGCTCACCGACTGGGACCTGATAGTCGCCGACATATTGCAGGATTTCATGAACCCCTCTCCAGCAACCGCCTCCCTCTACGGCACACCCATGAGCTCATTCATCCCGTGGGACAACGCCTTGAGGAGGCTTCACCAAATCGACCCCCGACGGTTCAACGCCATTGCATCCCTTCATGAATCAATCTGGAACCTATCTCCTCTGCCATCCAGGACTTCCTCGGGAGCACGGACATCGCTAGGTGACATCATACTCTCGGTGGTCGAGCGTTTTTACCTCGAGAATGATTGCAACTCGTTCCAGGCTTTTTACGGGGCGTCTTATTTTGGCCGGATTATCACTAGCGGACACCCTCCACCTGTGCCCGACACACAAAAGACACGGGCCAAGTTCTTGGGGGGCCAGACTTTTGTTGGTTGGGACAGGAAGCCCGAGGGGCCAGCAAGGGCAGAGGGGATGAGGAAGCTGAACCAGCAGACTAAGGAGCAGCTTCTGGGTTTGTACAATGGGCTGCCTGATCTGGACCCGTTCACAAGGCACTACCATAGGCCACATGGCCTACACCCGCGGGCTAGGCCAATCTACGATATGGAAGCGGGTTTTATATACAGCCGGGTGGTTCGTCGTGTCATGAAGGGGCGCGGCTTTGAGGATCGCGAGTTTGTTCAGTTCCCGCTTCTTTTCAGGGACGGAAACGGAAACATCAAGCTCGCGACTGATGCAGAGCGATGGCGGGGAAGGGGGGCGCATAGGATCCCAAGGCAGGGAGAGCGTGGTCGACGGTGCTTTAGCGAGCCGCCGCCGGGGTCGTGGAGCTCGATTATGTTTTCTGGCTTGAACCTGGGGTGGGAGATTCCTATCCCGGCCATGAGACTCTCCCAGCTCGACAGGAAAACTCGGAGACGAAGCCTGAGCCGGGGGCGGATTCAGGAAATGTTTGACTGGGATCTGGACATCCGACAACGTCCTGGCAAGTCCCGCAAGTCTACCACGTCAGAATCCAGGGGTGGAGTCCGACGCTTGGCCTGTGAAAATTGCGGTGATAATGAGCACACCATTTCCGGATGCACCATGCCGTGCGGTCATTGCGGCAGCTGGTCGCCGGGAGAGCACGGCTACTTTCATCGGCTGGAGGTGGAGGAAGGCATCATCGACGAGGGCGTGATTCCCGACGAGCTGGAGGAGAGTCACTTTGCGCCTGATTGCCCGACGGCGAAAAACAACAGGTGCAGGTGTATGGCTTTTCCTGTTTATCACACGGCGAAGAGATGTGTGATTAGGTGCCGCCCTGGTTGTGGACACCCCCAAAAATACAAGGGCAACGCCATGACGTGCACATATCGGTGCTGTATGTGCGGGATACGGAAGTCACATGCTGGGAGGAACTGTCGGTTGAAGACCTGTCGGTGTGGAGGGCATCATTTGGGTCAAGATCACTCGTGGAATCCGACGTGTGGAGCGCCGGGGTGTGATCGGTATCTGTGTGGTGTTCATTGCCAGCGCTGCTTCGGTACAGAGAGGCCGTTTGAGGAGGAGACGAGGGAATGCTGGAAGTGTCAGGGGCTTGATAAGAGGCCGACGGTGTGGGGGGAGGAAGCAAGCAAGAAAAGGAGGAGGTGGGAGAAGAAGGTTGAGGAGGTGAGGCAGCCTTTTGCGTCTGGGTCAAATGGTACAGAAGGTGGTCCGAAAGCAAAACAAAAGGGTCAAGACGGAGCGCGAGACGGGCCAGGAAATGTACGGAATGGAATAGAGGAGGGCAAAACAGGGACACAGAAGGGATATCAGAGCATATTCGAGGGTGGAAGTGTTCAAGGGGATGTGTGTTCGTGTTTGGCACCTGTGAAAGCAGAGACCTGTGTCTCTGTGGTGGCACGACCGCTCAAAGTAGAGGAGTGAGGCAGTTGGAGTAGTCGGGAGTCGAGGTTTGCTCTTGGATACCCGTGTTGCAAGCATATACGAGGCCAATGCCCCGTTATACAAACCATCACAATGGCAAAGATCAAGCGTTGCAAGACGAACAAGCAGGTGATCACAGCAATGCCCAGTTAATGTGGGCTCTACCTCAACCCCGGTACCTGGCGGGTGATCGCCAACTCCACCAACTGACACTTCTTGGCGTGGGGATAAGCCCCTCCAACCTCAGGATCCCCTGTCCATTAAAACAGCACTCAAATTGCCAAAAAAAAAAAATAAGAATATTCAAGAAAATAAAAAAGATAAAAAATAAAAAATAAATTAAAAAATTTCTCATCTCATCATTTTTTTCATACATCATCATCTCTATCTTTTTCTAGTAACATGCTATTTGCTCATATTGCTTGCTTTTCGGTCATGCATACTCCTTCACCCCATCCACCCCCACCCTCTTCTTCCCCGACTGCCCCACCACATTCCCAAACGCGTATTGCATCCCCATATCCCTCACCTTTCTGTCGCGTTCCTCCTTGGGCACTTGACTCAGTCCCTCCAAACTCCAGAGCATCCACGAGTCGCAGACGTAATACATCGCGCCCGCGATGGTGCCAGGATCGACAGGCATGTGCGGCCACTTGATGAAGAAGCTTGCTACAACGACGAGCCACATGATGGCCATTATTGCGACTGCGAGCCAGGTGCACACACGGGAGGCGATCCAGGTCTGCGTTACCCGGAACGGGACATTGTTGAGGAGGATCGGCAGAAACTCTGCGAGGATAGCGGTGGCAGCGACAATGATGAGGAAGATATGCCTGCATTTGACTGCGCTCCAGATGCCAGAGAATGCATTCATTGGCGGAGACAAAGTGATGGATTGCTGGGCTGGCCGGGGGGAGTGGGACATGAGGTGGTAGGGGCTGAGGATGGCTAGGCCTGGTGAGAAAGGGGAAGTTAGTGAGTTCATCCTGTGTCCCGGGCGAGGAAGTATTTTGAGAGGGAGATGCTTACTAGTGAAAAAGGCGCTCCAGAACAGGGTCACCCCCACTCCCATTAAGGTGAACAAGGAGCGGACGCCAAAGTTCTGCGTGCTCATGAACCGCTCAAAGTTTGTGTCGCCGCCAGTGTTGTTGTAGTACAGCACCACTACCAGTATCCCGGTCAGGGGGAGCAGAAAGGCGATTCGGCCGCTGTATGACAGCATTAAAAATGGCAGGTGGCGCTCGGCTTTGAGGTTAGAGTTTTGGCTCGAGAGAAGCTCATGCTGGGGCGAGGTGGCGCCTGTGCCTGTGCTCGCGGTGCCGGGTCGGTCTGCTGGGCGGACGATGGTGACGTTTGCGCGGCTGGCCATGATGCCGTATTCGGGGATGCCGTAGTGATTGAAAAAGTGGCCCAGTCTGAACTTCCTGTCGCCAAAGCCGGCAATGAGCTTGGAGTGGCTGAGCCCCTTGCCTCTGTCGGCGGGGAGAGAGCAAAAGGCAGCGCGGGTTTCACGGTTGGTGGCGAGGGAGCCAATGCCGGCAATGGTCCAGGGGTTGGCTGCTACGCCGGTGCGCCATTTGCGGAGGATTAGGAGGATAAGGATCAGGAGGACGACCATGAAGGAGAGGAGCGCGGTGGTTGCGCGGGCAGGACCCAAAAAGACGCCAAGGGTCATGGCGCAGCCGGTGAAATCAGTTGGTGAGCAGGCACCGTGGAGCTTGAGGGCTACCGCTTCAGCAGACAGTGGGACCAAAAAGACAGAGGCAATCGTCAGTAGTGTTGTCAAAAGCATCAGCATCTGACCGGCGGCCATCGCTTTGAGGCTGGAGGCAATCCCATGGAATCCATTGGTTCTCAGGCACAAAGACTCGTCGGCGGGCACACCCATTCGTTGCGTCAGAGCGTGCCAAGGTTGGTATTGCTTCGCGGCCATGTCGATCATGCGGATGGGAATGGTGAGCATCACGGCCAGGATGGTGGGGAGGAAGAAGCCGATGAAGTACTGGCCTCGGGAGATGTAGTAGACTGAGAGCTCTGCTTGTGGCTGCTGTGGGGTATCAGTCGGCACGGTTGGGAACTCGGTGATGGTGGCTGTTGCAATACCCTGTGAGTTGGTGATAACCTTTGTTCTGGGTGGCACCACCACGTTGGTGGTGACTGTCAGGGTCGGGACCCCTCTGGAGTCGGTCACCGTGACAACATCCGGAGAAAAGACTGGTGGGGGGGTGTGGATGACCGTGGCAGTGGGAGTCCCATCTTCATCCGTCAATGTCTCGACCGGAGCCGTGACAAACGACGGGGCCACCGCCGTGACGACATTGAAGACCGTCGTTGGTGATGGCACTAGGGTCACGACTTGGTCGACGGTCCGGGTTTCGGTGAAGGAGACGACGAGCCCGCCGCTTTCGGTCGTGACGCCTGTCACGGTTGTTGTTGCTACTGCTATTCCGGTGATGGTTGTTTCTCTTTTCACGGTGGATATCACTTCGTCTAGAGTGGTGGAGGGGAGAACGACGATGCCGATGAAGCCGGCGGGGTTTGTATCTGGGGCGGCCTCGGTGATGGTTTGGACGCCGTCTTGGCCAAAGTTGCTGCCGTCGCCGATCAGGGGAGAGTCGGGGTCGAGTTTGGTTGAGGTGAAGGTTTTGGTACCGAGCTCGGCAAAGTTGCTCGATGCCTGTGTTGAGTTGTCGGGGGGTGACGTTGAAGTGCCCGTCTGGGTGCCGATGTCTGCGAAGGCGCTTGACGATGGTGGTGTTGGCTCGGGGGCCATAGTCGTCCTTGTCTCGAAGGGCGCTCCAGTTGGCAGTGTTTCCAAGGGTGTTGGTGATGAAGAACTAGGAGTGGTAATTGGGATTACCCCAGCTGGTGGGTTCTTTGGAGAGTTGGCTGGAGAGTTGTTCCTGTCGCCGTCCAGCGTTGCGTTCTGCAGTAGTCGTCTCGACAGTTGCAGTCTAGGCTTCAGCAGCGGAGGATGGTCGATGTCTGTCGGAGTGCTATTGACGCTGCTCGTTGGACTCGTGTTGGACTCTGGTATGATCCTCCTATCCTGCTCGGTAGGCAGGAACTGGCATGCACACTCGAGGAGGACGATACAGACCAGCATCAACACAATCAGCACCACCAGAAATGACCTCCTCAGCGACGCCGGCTTGTAGTCTGGCGGCGCGATCCGGCGCAGGGACGCCATCCTGTGGGGAGCCATGTTGCCTGGTTTGGCCCGGATCTCGGGCTTGAAGTCTCTTTCATAGTCTCTCCAGCTGCCTGCTTGGCTTAGCGGAGACGGGTGTGTCAAGACCACGGGGCTGTCTCCTGCCCGCCATGACTGATGAGAAGGGTCCTGAAACATCTTGTCGCTGTCGTCTCACCCCCTAAGCCTCGGTTCGAATCGGTATCATGAGGAGGTTGGACAACTCATGATCCGGCGTTGCGGTTCTGACGCTACAATTTCACACGCAACTCTTCAAGAGAAACAACTGTCAGATACCCAAGGCAGTGTGCACTGAGGGGGTATATATGATGTGGCATTTGGACCCATATCTCCGCCCTTCCCGCGCGTTACACTAGGTCATTCTCATCCGGCCTCTTCTAGGACACGCAAGACATAGTTGTGAAAACTGTCAGCAGCATACAACCGAAGTGGCAATCTCATCGGCAAGGGAAGGACGACTCCCCGCATTATGGGCGTGTGCCGCTCCGTGGTCCAGAAGCGAAGTTTCGGCATTCCCAGTAGCGCACACCAGTCTAAGAGGTGTCTCCTTCCGCAAGCTGAGAGCATGTCCTATCAGCTTAGCCAATGAGGAAAGCTGGCCCCCACCACTCGACAGCAGATCGCGGACCAGATGACCCGTCTGGCCGGCCGTTCTGATCTATCGGTTTTGTGGTCTGTTGTAGGTTAGGTGGGAGAACTTTGCTGCGGTTATGGCTAACTTTAGTACCCCGCAGTGATCGTCATTCTGTTGGATGCAACCACGGAGCCTACACTGCGGTTCACATATCGCGAGGGGTCTTTCTCGATGTGGAAAAGGTGTGGCATCCCGTACCAAGCATTGGCGGATGGCGTCCGACCAGGGTGGTATCCATTCTGAAACGTGACGCCGCGTGGGGAGCACACGATGGCCGGCAGTGCATGTTGTCTGCAGAGCTCGCTTCAGGTTGAGTGGCTTTACTTCGGCATCGGTCTTTGATGCTACCTTCTTGATCGGCGCCGAATATTCGGGAAGACTGCTACCTTTCTTCTATCGACCTGCTGAAACGGTCTATTAGATACGCTATTGAGGGGGCGGGCTTGCCAAGAGAGTGTGTGAGTGAGTTTTCTATTTCAGCGGGCACGCCCACCATCCTTTTGGGGAGTTCAAGTGTGAAATGTGTCCTTATTGTTTTGTGATACCGCATTTATTGGGGGGAGGGTTGGTGATGTCGTCGTCATCGTGGTGGGTTTGTCGGTGCCGAGGGAGTTGAGGTTTTGAGCTGGATGATGGTCGTCTGTTCATGACCTAAACCAAAAGCCAGCCCCGGGGAAGTGAATGCGTTATCACAATTGCAGCTTGGACTCATTCACAACCGATCTGACTGGCTGGTTCTCCATCATGATAAAGCGGGCCATAGAGGTGTCAGCACGCTACATCATCGCCATGATGCTTTAAAGCCTCTTTGCTGATCATTTGGCAGGCGGTGCTCATTGTAGGGGCTCGCATCCTCTATCATTCTAATGGACTCTACAGGGTAATAAGCCAAGTATTCATTTGGCTTGCTTGTCCTCGTCCTGCACACTGCAGGCTTCACTAAAGTCTCAATGCCGATGATTCATCTTATGCTTGAAACAAGGCGTGTCGAAATATTCAGCCAGGGCAGCTGTTCAACCCCAACACTTTCTTTTTTCATAGGCCTTTGGGTGGTATTCTGTACCCTAGCACGCACTTACTTGATACCCTCTAATAAATCAAAGCTTTTCGGCAGACCAGGCGCTACAGACTACAAACCTTTCCTTCACCGAGGGCAACGTAAACTAGGTACGGCACGCTCCAACAATTATTGGCGGCGGACTCAAGAAAAATGATTATATTCGTTCTCATACGCTTCTTATACTCTTTTTGTACCTACCTAGGCATAAATAGCGATAGGATGACGGTAAGGACCATCGTGTAACAGCCATATTCACTGTACGCCGCTTCTGTTTAAGAGGTCTTGCAAGCTTCCTACCGCTCAGACACCACATGGTTTTAATACTGAAAGAAAGCCGCCATTACCACCGGCGCGTGAAGCGCACCTTCATTTCACGATCAGGCGGCACCGCAGCCGCGCCGGCATAGTTAACATCGTTTTGCGCCGGCCGGTCGGAGCGAGTGCCGTCTTTGTTGGTCCATTCCACAAACTCCAGGTCGAACCTCGTCACGATGATGGCCACCGTGAGCATAATCTCCTGCTTAGCAAAGTGTCGCCCAGGACAGATCGAGATACCGCCTCCTGGGTGTCCCATATATTAGCATCAGCAAGTAAAGGCTGGGGATGATTTGTACGTACCGTACGGAAACCAATCATTCTGCCTCCCTGCCATCGAAAACTGCGGCACCCGCTTCACCTTGCCACTCTTGTCTGTCTCCTCGGTGTATTTGACGTGCCGTGCTGCCCAAAACTCCGAGGCGGGATGCTCCTTATCACCCCAGACCTCCTCGTCGAGATGGGATATCTCCGTGCAGGCTTGGATCAGGGACCCCTTCTCCAGTCTGTAACCCCCAAGATCAAACGGGGCTGTCGCCTCGCGCGTGACATTCATCGAGACGTGGAGGCGCATAGCCTCGACATAGATGGACTGCAACAGCGGCAAGACCAGCAGCTTCTGCAGAACAATGCTGCGTGCTCCAGTATCTGAATCAGTATCGTACGTGGTCATGGCCTCCTCGCGGACAGCCTCGAGCAGGTCTCTGTCCTTGACGATTTCCATCAGGCACCAGATTGTGACCGGTATGCTATTCCCGTTGGTCCCAAAGATCATCGTAACCATGATCGCCCCTCCCATAGCTTCATAGCTGAACCCAGTCTCCGACATCCAGCGGACCAGTTCCCGCTGGAAGCTCGACCCCATCACCGGCTCCCAGTCCGCTTGTTCCCCTTGTAGATTGAATCCCTTTGCGATCTCCTCCTTGAGATACAGGGCACATGCATCCCGGAAGCTGTCCCGCTTCTCGCACGACGAGCGGTTCATCCACCGCGGCAAGCCCCAGACTAGACTGGCTGCCACTTCGTCAAACTCCCACAGCCAGTTGATCAAGTCCGGCCACCGCTTCATGATCCCTTTACCTGCTAGGGTCGCGGTCGCGGCGTTGGCCATGTGGGTGTTCAGCAGGCTTCCCACACCCGCAACGACGCCTTCTCCGACGGCAGGAAATTTTCCTTCGAGCTCCTCCCCAAAAAACCGCTGATATACCCCAGCCAGCATATTCGCTTTTGCTGTCGCAGCAAGGTTATCGTGGATAATGGCGTGAAATCGCGCAAAGTACCGCTCCTCGGGCGGTGTGTCTTCATACCCCGGCAACGGAACCTTTGCCCGGCCGGACTTGTCCCCGAGAAACTTTGCCTGGTCGGCAGCCGGGGCACCCCACATGTTCTCGTAGATTAGGTGGAAGAACTTGTCTGACGAGATGGCGGGGGTCGGGCGGAAGAGGGCTTGGATGTGGCGGGGGGAGGTGACGAGGTAGACTTTTGTTAAGGGGGTGAGGTTCCAGGTTATGATGTTTTTGGAGGTTTGGAGGAGGTGGGCTCTGGGTGGAGGTTAGTTTGTTAGGGATGGGGAAGGGGGAAGGGAAAGGGGGAGAGAAGGAACAGACCGGGAGCGGTTGAGAAAGGTTCTCATGTTTGTCATGTAGTGATATGTGTTGGTTACGTAGGGGATGGTGGATGGGAGTTTGGGGACGGCGGAGTTGTTGTCTAAAGAGCGGAGGAGGGTGATGGCTGGGAGGAGGATAATGGTAAGGGCTAGGAGGGCTGGGAGATAAGGTTGGTTGGTGAGCCATTCGTTGAGAGAGAGAGAGGACGCCATATTTATTCAGGTTGTCGGTGATGAGTTATGAGAGGTGGAAAGGTCATGAAGGAGACCCAAAAAATGGAGAGCAGAACCCCTCGTTCTCTGGACAGAGGAGGAGCATCGAGAAAGACGATCGCTTTAAAAAAGCTCTAGAAGATCGTCATGATTCCCCCGCGGTTGGCACATTCGAATGCCGGTGGCATATCAACCAAACATTAAACTCTGGAAATGGGTTAGCTTGGGCTGTCTGGAGCGAATGGCGATGCTGTGATACAAGGTGGCGCATCAATACCAAGCCAGTGAAGGAGGTTTCCCCGCTCTGAGGTCCAACAGCCAGCATCTGCAGGTGTGGCTTGCTACCTAAACCCAACACAGCAGTCTGTCAGGACATAGGTTCGAAACATGAGGTTACGTACTAGACATGGCCCAAGCAACATATACCATCATGCAAGGCGGAACTTTTCACGCCCTCTAAGAGCAGAAGGATAACCCATTTCGCCGGGTTTGAATAGTAAGCTACGCCGGTGATGTCTGATGTTTGAACCTCATTTCAAAACCCTTTTTCCCTTGTAAAGAGAAGTGTGGATTCCGATTATTTTCCACTGACAGTTTCTGTTGGATCTTCTCGGATTCGTAGATTTTCTATTGAATTTGAGTAATTCCTTCTTGCTGAACTCTTCGTTGGCAAGATAAAAGCCGCGAGGGCCAGGACCTTCTGCTCTCTTTCTCCAATTCAGCTTCTTCCAGCCGCCTTGTTAGCTCTGCTGCTCGTTCACTCTCAAACACCTTCCTGAGTATGCCCCCAACAGTCAACGGTTTTTTTATTGCTATCAAATCAACATGAAGGGTTTGCATGATATCTGATCATCAACTTGCAAACGCACAACCAAAACATCTTTCACCACGAAAGTGACCTCATCTTTGTTGTTTGATTCGTAGCAAGGCATGAAAAACAGTGCCCAGACTGTTCTTCCTTCACTGAGGTGAACTTTTTGATTATGAATGACGCCTCTATCCAACAGCATCAGGACCATGTCGGTCGATACCGTATTCATTCCTTATGGAGTGGTAAGGTATAGTGACCGGGAAGAGCGTAACTAGCAATAGCCTTCCAGAATTTGAATTGAGAAGGACTGGATCAGCATCTGGTTGCGCTCTGACATACTTTGTAAGCCGTGCTTGGATCGCAAGGGCTAGAAGAATTCAATTCCCGCCCCCCTCATGATATTCATCCAGGCACACGTGCTCTGGGTAAGCCTCGTGGATGGGTCCAGTGATTGCGCATCGATGGTGCGGTGAATTCAGTGTTGACTCTCTCCACCTCGTTCGGGATCAGGGTCAGGGGCGAGTTTGCAGAGCTGCCCCGCCTTTCAGCTTCGTGGGCATAGTAGAGAAATTCATCGACAATTTGGATCAGACTTGTGATTGATGATAATTCCCTAACATTGATAGAGGCAGACCCTTCAAAAGAAAGAGTATCATGTTTCCGAGAGAGACTAGGGGTCAACTCAGAGTCTAGTTCCTCATTAAACTGCTCATAACAACAATCTCACAGATAGCTGCGTACCGAGCGGTGTGAAAAGTCCACGGGGTGACCAAGAAATACTGGATGTGCTCCCCCATCGATGATGAGCAGATCTCTGCAGTGGTTGTGAAGGCGATCCTTTTCAACTTTGAGCTCATGCGGAGTTTGATGACGTAGTGGAGAGATTGGTGCGTTGATAGAGCAGAAAGGGCTGGATATCTCATCATCAATCAGGGAGAACACCAGAATGGGAGCGGCTGGACTTCTTCAACCTTAGTGAGAAAGTTGCATGCCGTATCATCTTTATGAATGGCGTTTACATCTTTTATAATGAGCCTGAAGTCAGCTTCCAGAATTTGTAGGAGTTTTTCGAGAATTTGGGGAGTATTAACTGGTTTGATCGACTTGATCAGGCCCGATCCGCAGCCACAGTCGCCAACTACCGCCGCCCTTGTAAGAAAGTCAATGGACTTTCCCAAGTCACTTGAACCTTTCAGGCCTGTAAACAACGATATATTAAACACCTCGCCTCCCTGCTTCCTGCCCTGAACCACGCTGCTCGCTTCACTCCCGTCCTCCCCTGCTGCCCAAGTGCCATTTCCCATTCTCACAACCCCCTCCCCCCCTAGCTAACAGCCCCCCCTTAACAATTCCAACCAATTCGTTAAGTACCACAAACTCTAACCTCAACTTGACTGCATATACAAACGGGTGCAGCGTGCACTTGAGCGTAAACATGTTCAAAAAGTCAAACGCCGTCAGCCCCGCGTCCAGCCCAATCGCCAGCACCTGCACCCCGATCAGGAGTCCCACCACCCTTTTGACAACCTTATCCCCTCCCCCCTTGTCCATGCCATCCCCTATCTCCGTCCCCAACCGTAAAAACTGAAACGTGAAAAATATGTACAGTCCACTCAAGAATGTCTCCTGGAGGGTGAAAACGGTTTGTTGTATCCGCTCCATGATCTCCATAGGCAACAGCCACTTCTCTCTTTGACCTGCGGGGGAGAGGAGGCCAAACTCAAAGACGATGATGGGAGTGTGCAGGATAACAGCGTCGAGGATGATCATCACCAGCGTCAACCGCAACAAGCTTCTGTTTTGGGTGATGAGATGCAGTCTTGACCACAAGACAAGCGAGAACCCAGTGACGTTTGACACCCACCCTACTTTACACAGCACCGTCACAAACACCGCTGGGCAGGGATTCTCAAACGCCTTGAGGATGTACCCTGTTGACTGCAGGATGAGGCCAGCCGTTGAGATCAACAGGGAGTAGAAGTAGAGAGCCTTCCGGCTGCGGAAGGTGAGAAGGGTGAGGAGGAAGAGCTCGAGGGAGAGGTAATACCCCAGGGTGAGGAAGGTTGTTATGAGTGCGACGGCGGCAGGGCTAAGAAATGTGGGGTGTTAGTTGACAAACTTAGAAGGGTGGAGAGGTGAGCGGGTGAAACGAACTTGAGGTTGAGCCAGCCTGGGTGCTCGAATGTCCAGTTGTATTGGGAGAAGGGGATAACTTCTATGGTGTAGCTATCGACCGCCATTATTAGACTCGCTGGCTGTGGTAGTAGTTATGATGGCTGGGCGTCGTGGTAAAAAAAACCTCAGGGGTAAAAGAAAAACGAGGTGAAAACGGGCTGGGGTTATACAAGCGTTAGCAACATCGCGACACGCATCGTTTTATTCAAGGCTGTACAAACACTCTGTGTTTGGTGAAACAAACATCGAGGATTATGAGAATATCATATCTTAAAGTCTGGACGTTATCCATTGCAACCTGACTAACATTTCTGTGACCTGAGTAAGTGATAGGCAACGACATAAACCTCAGGCAGACGGAAGGTGTGCAGGTGAAACTGCAATACCGATCACATTTATAGCATTCTGATAGAATTCAACTCTCATTGATCAGTTAGCTGTTGCCTGCCAGCCCCAAGTCAGACTAGACTCTGACTAGCTGCATTTCGACGGCCGCAAGGTCCCTTCTTCGGTGTGCAGTCCTCAGCATCTGCTAGTCAGCGAGACTGTGCTTACTCACCACCACCACGCTATCCTCACCACGATCAACGCCAGGCTTCGTGCATGTGGCTGCTTATGTCAGTAATACATGTGTCAAAAGAACAGCGGGAGACAACACGGTAAATACTGCCTAGACTGTTTGACATGACAAGTGAAGGAATTTGTCTGTCGCACACTTGATGGAATGACATCACTAGGCACTCCAAGTAAAAACGGGCCAAAGTATACATAACATCGCTTTATTCCCACAAAGTCTAATAAGCTCACAAATTACCCAACGCTACCATACTAGCCCAAAAACGCCCTCTCTATCCCCATTCCCCACAAGTAATTACCCATATTCCGTTTGCACAAATCCTCTACAGATCCGACATGCCCAATGTACCCATGTAAAATCCCACATGATTCCACATTCAAACACCCATAACCCCCTTACTCTAATTACCCCAAGTTGCCATGGTATCATGTAGACAAGACAAAATCCTCAAACTCCAAGCCAAGCAAAGAAAAGCCAGCAAAACAAAGGAAAAGCTTGAGATGGGGGGGGGGGGGGGGGCGCCCGCCGGGGGGGGGGGGGGGGGGCGGGCGGGGCGGGGGGGGGGGGGC